>RJWK010017717.1:0-34044 GCA_004363435.1 Platanista minor | reverse complement strand
GGGCAGCTTCACTTCAACTCCACTGCTCACCTGCTATGTATACTTGTGCGTTGGCCTATCTGAACTCAAGTTTCACCTCTGAAATGGAAACTATAGATAAGATCTTTGCCATAGGGTTACAGGAGGATTCGATGAGATAGTCCATGTAATGTGTTTAACATAGAACCTAATGTAAATGCTCAAAATGTTGTTGATGGTGATGATGGTGGCGATGATGATGGTGGTGGTGGTGATGATGGTGGTGACGGTGATGATGGTGATGGTTATGATGATGGTGATGATGATGATCGTGGTGATGGAGATGATGATGCTGGTGGTGAAGACAATATACAGGTCTTTAATTGCTGTCCTGTAGCCAGCTCCTTTCATTTGTATTCTCTCCTGTTCCTCTGTGACGCCCAGCACCCCTTGCTGGTGGCCCTCTGGGACCTCACCTGTTGTGGACATCCCTCTAGTGTCCTGTGTGCCCCTCCCCCAGTAGAGCTGTGCTCACCGAGAGTCATGTGTGCTTGTTTGTCCCAAGCCAGTCTATGTCTGTGGTAATTATGTGAGTTAACCATTACGTGTCAGACGCTTAGGAGGCACTAAATATTTTTTGAATTAACAAATTACATGAAACATTGCTTTACATATGAGTGTAAAAAGAAAAGAGAATTGTTTCTGTGAAAGCTAATAGGAAAGACCTTTTAAAAGTGAACGTGTAAAAAAAATTGTCCAATCAGATGTGGATGAGGCGCCATAAGCCAGGGGGTTCCCAGCTCTGGTTGTTCCTAGAGGGCCCCGCATCCTCCATCCCCCTTAGTGAAAGTGAGTCCTGTCAGCCACGGCTGCGGTGGTTTGTACACAGAAGACATGTGGGGCTCCAATAACACAAGTGCTGACTCACCCTTGAAAGATTTGAAAAGCAGCATTTTGTTTTCAGAAAAATTAAAACATTATGTGATGTGTGTCAGCGTTTCCGTAACCTTAAACAGACTTCTTCAACCAACAGGACAACCCCCTGCCCCATGTTGGACAAACCACCCTCCCCCATATCAACTGACTAGAATCAGATCCCAGAAGAAAAGGCAGCTGCTGCAGGTGGCACGACACGGCCAGGGGCTGCTCCAGGGGTGCTTCGGGCAGGCCAGTGACACGGCCACCGGAGCAGAACCTCCACAGGGCGAGTCATTTCCTGACCCCTGACCGCGGGGTGGATGGCGTGTCCTGGGAGCGCCTCCAGCCGCGTGTCGGCGGCTCTTCCTCTTCGCTGAATCTCTGGAAAGTGCCTTCTTCCTCCTTCCCAGGCACCATCCTGGGAACAGCTCGCTGGAGAGGAGCCGCCGCCTGGCCAGTGACCCCTGGTGACAGATTAAACAGACGTGGAGAAACTAGCGGGAAAGTAAACTTCCTGGGCCTGGTCTCAGCCTCCCACGACTTCCCCTTCCTCTCTCCACACCCCCGTCCCCAGTGCCCAGCAGCGTCACTGTCCATGATGGGCCCCCACGCCCAGCAGCGCCGGGTGAGGACCCTATGGCCGCTGTTTCCCAGCAAGGCCTGGGCTCCACAGCCACCCTCAAACCTGCTTCTCCCACCCCTACAAGCGGGACACGCTCCCAGGCTGAACTCTCCCAGCCTCGCTTTCCGCGTCTACACACAGGGCTGTGGGTCCCTCCCCTGAGGCCTGCCCTTCGGAGATGACACACAGGCCGTGAGCTGGTGAGCGCAGCTCCGTCGGGCCACAGCTCTGCAGCACTGTCCGCACCATCGCTGGCTTGGAAAACCACGAAGGCCGCTTTCCTCTGTGAAAACCACCACGAGCCTCTCTCACTTCCTATAAATTCCCTATCTTAACTCTCATACGCGGCCTCAGAGAGACACGGGCTCAGCATCGCTGGACCAAAGAAAAGGGCAACGGGTCTAGGACATGAACCCAGCTCTAGCTTTAGGCATTTCCGCAACTGTCACCAGCTGAAGTAAGAACTGAGGAGGGCCTGTCTTTTGCTTTTATATATTTATTTTCAGTTGAGGCATAATTGATACACAGCATAGTTTCAAGTGCACAATGTAATGATCCGATGCTGTGTATATTGTGACATGATCGCCGCTATCCGTCTCCTTGACGTGACCCTCTCATCTTACGCTAGATGGATTTCCATCGAGCTGTCGCACTGGCACACGGCAGCCAGGGCGTCCTCACGGGTCCAGCCCAGACCCCCGGGGACTGAGTCAGGCGGGAGCACTAGCTCATCCGAAAAGCCACTCCACGGGTGGTGGAACGTCCGCCTATCCTGGCCACCCTGCCCCCCCGAAGACTTTCCGGCCATGAGGGGTCATCTGTCCCCCTTTTCTCTGATGCTGAGGGAGCGTTCCCAGGAGGGGGAGTTGTCCATGTGGCTATAAATTTGACGTTGCAGCAGAAAGTTGGAGTTGGAAGCTGTGACCCGTGAAATTAGACACTCTCAGATGAGAGCCCTGCGCCCTGACTCGAGTGGGACTGCTCTTCCCAGGGCCTGAGGGAACGCAGGCTGTGGACACCAGGCTTTTCCTTTTGGGCCCCTCCCCGGCCCCAGTGGTAACTGATGGAATCAGGCCCCTCGTTTTGTCTCTGAGGTGTGCAGGCCCACCGTAGGTCAGCTGCACACGCATGCTCTGAACGCGTGTCTGTGAAACTCTAGAATCCGCGGGAGACAGTAGGGCTCCTATGACAGGAACGGTTCCTCACTCTCCAGTACAATGACCCCAAACACACATTCATTCACGACTAATTTATGCAACACCACCTCCACCCACCTGCCCTGGGGGAGGCGCAGAGTTGGCAACGCTCACATGCAGACAGCAAAGGCGTGGTCCCTGCCCGGCAGCCCTACGGATCCAAGACTGCCTAACTTCCACTTACCCGCCGTGTGCAGTTCACAACACTGAATTGGCTCTCGTTTTTTTTTTTTTTTAATTGCCTTTTTATTAGCAATTTGTATTTTTGCTTGTGTGATTTACCTGTACACATAATTTGCCTATTTTTCTAAAATTGAAGTATAAATGATTTACCATATTGGGTTTGTTTCAGGTGTACAGCAAAGTGATTGAGATATGTATAGACACACACACATATATATACGCTTTTTCAGTTTCTTTTCCATTATAGGTTATTACAAGATATGGAATACAGCTCCCCATGATATACAGTAAATCCTTGTTGCTTATCTATTTTATGTACAGTAGTGTGTATATGTTAATCCCAAATTCCTAATTTATCCCTCCCAGCCCCACCCCTTTGGTAAACATAAGTTTGTCTTCTATGTCTGTGAGTCTGTTTTATAAGTTCATATGTATCTTTTTTTTTTAGATTCCACATATAAGTGATGCCATGTGATATTTGTCTTTGTCTGACTTACTTCACTTAGTATGACAACCTCTAGGTCCATCCATGTTGGTGCAAATGGCACGATTCCATTCTTTTTTTATGGCTGAGTAGTATTCAGCCATATATACGTACCGCCTCTTTTTTATCCATTCACCTGTTGATGGACACTTAGGCTGCTTCCCTGTCTTGGCTATTGAATTGATTCAATCTGTTTTATGTACCGTAGTGTGTATATGTTAATCCCAAATTAGCCAGGCATGACAGGCCTCAAAGCAGAGGCCTATCATAAAATACTGGACAGAGCCGCCTGCCAAAAACTCACGCAAAAGTCAGCTGATGCAAAGACACGAGAGAGCAAAACTTTGCAGATGCCATTTGCCTTCATGATTTATGTACATGAACAGCAAAGTGACTGGTGGAAGTTTCAGTGTTCATCCATATATGTGTCCCTCCTCTGGACCAGGACAGAGGTTTTTGATGACAGCTACCAACTCTGATAGCAAAAGCTAGAAAACTAGAGGGGAAAAAAAATAGAAATTTTATTTAACCCATGCTAGGTTATTTCAAGAAAGATCTAATTTCAGGTCTGCCGGCATATTGTGGCATTCTTGCTTGACTTTATGGCACAACAGCTCCTTTTCTGGATCTGTGTATGAATAAAAATGTCAATGATCTTTTAAAGTATTTTGTTGGCAGCGTTCTCATCCTGGCAGTTGGGGAATTCCAGCAAAAAGAACAAAATGTTTGCCTTGTGTTCAATGTTTAATTACCAAAGCCAAACTCACAATTTTAAAATCCCAAGTTCATTCTCTTCTTAAACCAGGAAATGATGTAATTTAGTTTAAACCAAGAAATACTGAGTTTGTGCCCAGTCTTCTGGCACTGTTGCTGTGGCATAAAGTGGTTAAGAAATGAGGTCTTAAGATGATGGGCCTAGAATTTAATAGGAGGATGGAAATAGGACACATACGTTCAAAGACACCATCACACCTGGCAAGTCGTGACCAGCGTGCAGAGAGGTCGGAATGCAATCCACCCCTCAGGCGTGCAGACACACACGTGCCCACACGGCTGCATCCTCCCTTGCTCCATACTCTGCCCTGTTATCTCATCTCAGCGAGTACTCAGTGTTTCCACCAGGAATAGGAGTTTAAAATACCATGGACTGGCTTGTTAAGACTTGGAGAGCATCTTATGTTGAGGGGCCCCCTGAGGACCAGCCGTGAAACGTGGGCTGTGCCACGGAGATGGCATTCCATTGCTGTTTCTGTCTAGTGAGACATAGTTTAAGTCCTGGGTTTTATGCTTTTTGTTTGTTTTCTGAAAATCTTTTTTTTCCTGTTCACTCGGAGGAGTAGAGAAAAGGAGGTGCTGTTCAGGGGTTAAGAACTGGTTCCCATTATAATTTCACGTGGTCCGCACCCTCGGCTCCAGAAGGTGATAATGAGCAGGGAGCAGCCGCCGGTTCCTGGGCACTCGCCAGCTGCCCAGGGTCTTGCTGCGATTCGCAGGCCCCCCGTGTCAGGCAACGCTATTCTACCAGATCGCTATCATCTCCAGCCCTCGCTGTGGACCAGGCAGAGGCTTTATCTCAGCCCGCAGGGACTGACCTGGCTAACTCCTCCTGGAACAAACTGTGGTTACTTTCCAAACTCAGCATAAATACTCACATGGAAGGCAAGCAAGGGACACGCGGCCATGGCAGGATTTCACGACAGTCTCGGCCGCCCACGTCTGCTTCAACGGCACCAGGTCGACAGGCAAGCTCTTGGTGTGGACACATATCCGACGATACTGAACCCGCTGGGCCTCACTTTTGAGACAGGGCTGCTGACGGCTTATTCAGGCTGACATCTGGGAGACAAGATTTAACTGCAATTAACATTCAACCACAGAAGGGAAAAATGAAAAGACCAGGAAGGAAGGTAAGGCTTCTGACTGAATTCCAGAATATCCACTTTCCATACCGTCCACAGTCAAAGACTGAGATGAGCTCAAACCAAAGCTTTTTCGTTAATTAAATGAGAAGCGTCTATTTTTGTGGAGACAACTCCGGATGTTTACTTAAAAGGCCTTATACTGGTCCTGCTCTGCTCCTTATTAGCTGTGCATCCTTAGATGTGTCACTTAATCTCCCTGGACCAGTTTGCTTGTGTGTAAACAGAGTACAGACGTACCTCACCTACTTAACTAGCAGGCCGTTGAGGGCACCAGATGGGCTCACGCTCGGATGAGCAGCTTCCTCACAATGTGCTCATTTGGGAAACTGATCAGTGAAATCCTGCACATTATTGATAACAACATCAGCAATAAACCATCAGGCTTAGACATAAATGTTAAGCCGTAACACCTCCTAGAGGTTAATATTCCTTATTCCATTGAGCCCACTGGAAATAAAAGGAATAAAACTGGCATTCTTACTTATCATCTGGGTTCAAGAATCCTCAATTTTGTTAAGTGTTCAGTGGTGGTTTTCAATACTTAGTTAATAATATACAGAAAATGGAATTTTGAAAATTTACAACACCCAGAAAGACCTAATAAAACACGGTAGCAGCTTCCCTTCTTGTACAAGAAACATTAGCGTGAGTGTGCTGAATGGCCCAGTACGTCAGTGATTGAAAGGTCCACCAGTAGTTTCTGAGAGGCAGGAAGACACGCTCCACCCAAAGACCATTTTTCTCAAAGTTCAAGAAGACGGGAAAGCCCACCATGCTCTGCCCCTTCCTCAGCCAGGTGGATGAAAGGCCAGAGGAACAGGGCGTGTCTGCACAGGAAGTGTGGACCCGGGTTTGTCCTGTCTCATGTTTGCTCTGAGATGACTCACTGAGGAACGTCCTGAAATGTTTCAGTCTTGTGCCCGCTGACAGCAAGCCATGTGGACACGCACCCCCCGCCCACAAAGCTGGGCCCTTTTTGTGCCACGGCCCCCCATCCAGGTCCCACCACGAGGTGTGTCAGGCGCAGGCTGAGCTGTCTGTCACCTTGCCAACCTCATCTCGCTGTATGTTTCTCTTTCTTCCCACGGTAAAATAGCCTTATTGCTCTTTTCCTAATAAGTAATATTAAAAATATTTTCGTGTAAAGATTCTAACAAAACTTTAGATATTAAAAAGAAAGGAAATCATCAGAAACCCTTAATCCTGTGGTAACCATCTTTTATGCATCTGTACACAGACACACACACTGTTATGTAAATAAGCTAGTATCACATGTGAAGTTTCTATCATGGCAGAAGTTTTTTTCCAAAAAGCCTGTTTTGGGTTTCTTGTCTTTCTCCTCCAACCTTCCCACCCCCGTGCCAGATTGTCAATATAAGCCGTGGGGTGGGGGTGTGTCTTCCAGCTTTTCCCCTTGTTCCAATTAACCACACGCAATTACACATGTTCATGTACACGTGTGCAATTACAAGTATATCATTGTTGAAAAGATTGAATAGCATTATGTAATTTTACCTCGTCTTTGTTTTTCTCACTTAAGAATATGTTCCAAGTCAGCTGGTACCAATCTCACCATTTTCACAACAGCTACAAAACAGTCCACGACATGCACGTACCACAACCAATGAACTTCAGTTCTGTTTCCTTTGCGGGGAGAGGGCAGTAAGCATCCTTGTAGGCCTGCTTTCTGCATGCGTGTTCTCCCATGTGTAGCGCAGAATGTGAATTCCTGGGTGGGGGGAGATTTTCTTCTTCAGTAGGTGGTACCAGATTCCTTTCCCCAAAGGCTGTAACTATTCGCATTTCTACCACCTCCTCCCCAGCAGTGACTATCACTCTTTTTAATTGATGTCTGTGGATTGATATCTCCCGGTTCCTTTAACTGACGTTTTCTGAATCTCATTACTGTTCTTCTAGATTTGTCTTTCCGTTAATCACTGTTCATATCCTCTGTCCATTTTTCCTTCTTTTGGGTTATCTTTAGCTAATCAATTTGTTAAATCTCTCCACAGATTATACCTTATTGTAGGTTAGCGCCTTTTCTCTCATAACTTTGCAAATATCTTCTCGTGTTTGCCGGTTGACTTTGATTAAGGTATCTTCATCTCTTCTCTGTAAGAAGTTACCATCTAACACGGAAACTCTACCGACCCCTAGGTTATACAGAAGGCCTTCTAAGTATTCTTCTAAAACGTTTGTTGCATTTTTACAGTTGTCTTTACTCCATGGCATTTATTAAATTATTCTTTCACCATTGCATTGAAAGTGTGGCTTTGCCGTGCATTAAATGTCCATCTCTCTTGGGATCTGTTTCTGGGCTCTTTGTTTTGTCTCACAGGCCTGTGTGTCCACGTGTCCTGGTGTAGCTCGGGACATGGAGACCCCGGGGAGGTTTCCTTCCACCCCCAGGTGTCCCAGGGGTGCTCAAATTCAGTAGCCTGTAGGTGGCTCTCAGACCCACACGCCCCAGCTGGGACAGCCTAACTTCTCCTTTGATTTTCCAAACAAAACCATGAAGTCGATTTAGATACCCCATTTCAGAGACGACAGAACTAAGACTCTGGGAGTTAGAAGCAGCCTAGGGCTCCTGGGCACCCTTGTTTTCAACCCCACCTCCCCGCTTTGGGTTGTGTGCCTGTGTGTGCCTCACTGAGTCCTGACTCTCAAGTCCAGCTCAAGAGAAGAGTGATCTCCCTCCCAGACCCGGAGCCCCTCCCCGCTGCCTCTGCTCCCTTCCGTGTGCCCTACGGCACAGGACAGTCTCCAACCTGCTCCCCCCAGTGAGACCCACAGTTCTGCCGGGCTGCACTGGCAAGGGACCTGGGACAGTCACCTTGCAGCAGGGCTGGGGGCATACAGCGGGGTCTCTCTGGGGTGGGCTGGGGACCCCGATGGACCAGGACCCCCATCCCGGCCCTGAGAAGGTTCCGAAGAACTGCCAGCTCCTGGCTTTGGTCTGGGACGCCACTTGCTCTTGTCTGCAGACTTTCCCCGAGAAAAGCTCTTAACACAGATCCGCCCTGCACCCCACATGCCTCCTGCTGGCGGGTGGCCCACTGTTGCAGGGTCAGCGGAGCCCTGGCACGGGTGTGGGCAAAACTGCTTCTCAGGCAGAGAACTTGTCACGAGGCGGTTTGTGAAATAAAAGGTGCCCTAAACCTGCAGGCAGGGTCCTGATGCGCTCGATGCCCCGCTGGCTCTTCTCTCAAAACCTGTTACCTGACAAATGACACATAACCTGGCCGGTGACTTCCTTTGTTAGGGATTCGCTGTCCGCCCTCCGGTTTCCGATCTGCTCCCTGCACCGCAGGTGGAATCATCCTAGTTTCTTCAGGACCCCACACCAGTGCGGCCACTATTGTTTTTGAAGTTTTAGGCACGTCACCTCTTCTGGGGTCTGTTTCTCTTTGTTAAATGAGACAAATACCAATTACTAATATCTTAATGTGCGCCGTGTTACCCAACTGCTCACAGGAGCCCATCTGTGCCTTTCCTGACAGTAACTTAAATTCAACAATTACTCTGTGTACGTTGGTTCATGTCTGTCTCTCCCATTATTCTTTAGCTCCAGGAAGGAAGGAGCTGTTTGTCCGACCACTACCTTTCCAACACCTGGGAAAGTCCGGGCACCAGGAAAGGCCCTAGTCTCTGAATCAGCCGTTGAATCCAGGAAGTCAGGACCATGGGTAACCCCGGGCATGGTGAGCGTGGCGTCCTGGCAGCCCTGCCCTCTCTGTGCTCCTGCACTTGGCTTCCAAAGGGAGTGGGTTCCATGGGATGTGGTGGGAAACAAACCTTCTCTCCCATTAAATTGTCCCAGACCTAACTGTCCCAGGAGGGCAGCGCTGCACACCTGGCACCAAGGAGGGCCACACAGGGCGGAGGCATGGATGCAGCGTGGGCCTCCCCGCAGGTCCCAAGCTCCCTCCACAAGGCTTTGGGCTCAGGCTGTTTAGTCTTAGTAGAAAAAACATAACATCCTGTCACCAAAGAAAACAGCCGATCAGAGGAGTTTCAGGACTTGCTCAGGGCAGAGGGACCAGAGCCACGTGGGTCAAGTCTCCTGAAATCACAGGTGACAAGGGAGGCATGAGGGTGGCCACCCAAGAAGCTCCCGCCTCACGTCCAAGGGTCCCTCTGGCTCACCTGACAGTTCTCGAGGCCCCTCCCACCACCCAAAGTGTGAGCTTCCGGACGCGAGGGGCAGGTGACTTCCTGATGAGTGACCAGCACAGATGTCCCCCTGACAGGCTGACCCGGGAGCTGAGTGACCAGCACGGACGTCCTCTGACGGGCTGCCCCGGATGCTGAGCCCGGCAGGGCTGTGACCACCACTGCAGCTGCGGACACACAGTTTCCACAGACAAAGTTTCAAGGCCTGTTTTGTTTCCCTGCACAGGAACCATCACGCAGAAGGCCTGAGTCATATGCTGATTACATCAAAGAGTGTTTGTCTTGGTTTGCAGCCTGTTTGGGTTAAAACCAAGATAAATTGCAACTTGGCTAAAGAAGCTCACAAACACGCCAGTTTCAGTCACTTCTGCTGGGGAATGTGCTGTGCATTCAGGCCCGGCGCACCGGCCCATCCTGTCCTTATTCAGCAAATTGCTGATGGAAAAAGCAAGCTGCTGGGTGCTGGGCACTGGCCTCCACGTGTTCTCACGGTGGGAAGGCGTCCCAGCGCCTGTGAGCTCAATGCCACCACAGTGCCTCCTGCTTCCCTCCCACCCCCGGGAGCCGGGCGCATGGCTTGGAGGAGGGCATGTGGCAGCTCGCCGACTCCCACCCCCAGGCGTCTGTGGGACCAGCAAGTCCCCGGGAAGTTAGCCCCGAGCGTGTGAAGCCTGTGCGTGGAGAGGCCTGACTCAGTGCCCGCGGTGCCCCAGCGGACATCACCCGCTCGTCCAGCCGGCGCTCGTGCTCTGGGCCTGCTGGCAGGACTCAACTGCCTGCCCTCGTGGGACGGAGGCCTCCACCCACCTTCCTGCTGTCAGCGGGGACGGCCCGCGGTTCCTGGCCATGCGGCCCTGTCCATGGCTGCAGCCGCCGGCCAGGGGAGACGCGGGTCTTGGAGGGTGGGAGGGAGTGGGTCAGGCCCTCCGGGTGCGTCTTCCTATTTTGGGGTCCACTAATTTGGACCCTAATCACCTGCAAATCCATTCTCAGCAGCACCTGGATGGTGTTTGCATCTCGGGCCATCAAAACTTGTCCCTCACACGGTTTAAGGAGCACTTTCAGAGGCTCACCTCTCCCGGGGTCTGTTTCTCTTTGTTAAACGAGACAAATACCAATCACTAATCTTAATGTGCGCCATGGTTCCCCGGCACATTTCGGGGGTACAGTCACGGCCCCGAGGAAACGTAGACGCAGGAGGGGAAGGGGGGCATTAAGCTCCCCGCCCCAGGGCAGGACCTGGGAGCCGGGAACGCTCCTCCCACACCCCACGGCCCGGCATCATGGCTTTTCTTCAGACGTTCGCCCCTTCATCTGTTCAACGGTCGCTGCAGCGGTAACTCACGGGGGCCCCCAGGCGGGCCCTGCTCTGGGAAGTACGGAGGCTGCGGGTTAGAACCACCGGGCAGACGTCCTCACGGTTGGGGGCTGCGTTCTCCAGGGGACTGGGGCCCTGGGACAAACTGGAGAAACGTGCCGCCTGAGGGGCCAGGAGCCGAGGACAAGCAGGAACCGGAGGGGACGGGAAGGTGAAGACCCTGGACACTGCGTAGATGGGGGGCCGATCCCGCAACCTCGCCGAGCTCCCCCATCCAGAGCTCAGTGCCACGCGGAGCAGCGTCCCGTGGACTCCGGCACAGGCGCCTGGAGGCTGGGGGGGTGCGAGCGGTGGGCTCGTGTGCAAGGCCTATGCGCACGAGGGGTCAGGAGGTGATCCTGCAGGAAGGAGTGAGCTTGACCGGTGGCCAGCCCCAGCTGGGGATTCTCTGAGTGTTTGAAGATCAGAGCTCTGAGAAATGGCTCTAACAAGGTGAGGAGGACGGATGGGTCCATCATATCCAGAGACGCTGCCCACGCCCCCGTCTGCAAAGTGAGCCCCCGCTCACCTCCGTCCCAGCCCAGCGCTGCCACCTCCACTTCCATGCGAGGGAATGACACATGCTCAACCTTACAGGACATTTCCAAGGTCACATGGGCCAGCCCTCCAAATTCTCCACTCTTTCTACCACAGCCCCACAGTCCTGGTTGAAAACTCTCCCTGGAGAAGCTCTTTCCATTTCTGGAGACTCTGATAGCTAGAAAGTTCCTGTGGTTTCTGTCTGCAGGCCTTGGTTATACCTCTTGGGGTGCTACAAAAGAAATGTAATTCCTCTCTCACACGGGAGCCTTTAAAATTTGAGAATCACTAGTATTGAACTCCACAGATAAACAAACATCCATGGAGAATCGGATTTGTGCAAATGCTGGAGGGATCAGAAAGAGTAAGCCATCATCCCTTCAATTCCAAGACTCCTGGAGAAGAGCCCGTGGATTTTAGATACACTGATGATTGATAATAATAATAAGAGTGATGATGGATAGGTAGGTAGTTGACAGATGAATAAATAGATGCATGATAGATAGATACACAAATCGATAAGTAGTTTATAGATGATAGGTAGATAGATAGATATAGATGATAGGTAGATAGATATAGATAAATAGATAGATATAGGTGATATACAGGTAGATATAGATGATTGATAGATAGATATACAGATGATAGGTAGATAGATAGAGATAGATAGGTAGCTATAGATGATAGATAGATGATAAATAGATACATTGATAGATAGGTGATAGATGTATCCACAGATGATGGATGGATAGATGATGATGGTGGATAGATAGGTACATAGGCAGATGATAGATGACGATGGATAAAATGGATGATAGATAAATAGAAAATTGAGAATTATGATTGATAGATGATAGATGGATATAGATAGATGATTGATAGATGATAGGTAGATAAATAGATGGATAATAGACATAGATGGGTTTTGTTTCAAAACAACGCTGAAGGGTTAAAGGAGGTCATGTCAGGTATATAGGAGCCCATTTGTGCTACTGGCAGCAGTGTCGGGGGGATTCTCCTGGGCTCCTGCCAGAGCATCACCCTGAGGGTGGGCTCCTGGGGGTGGGTCCCTGGCACTGGAGGACCCTCCAAGGGCAGCAAGCCCCCTGTAGCTGCCCACCTCTGGGTCACATGGCCTTCCGCAATGGCTCCTGGCCCTCCTAAGACTCTGGCAAGTAACTCCCCACTTAAGGAATTCTCTTCAAATATCCAGGTTTACTTTTGTTTCTCTGATTTTCACAGCAAAGGGAGAGGGTATTTGAAAGAGGGTGTTGACAGCAAGGTCAGATGCTACTGTGCTGTCTTGTGTTGTCTTTAGACAGTGGCTTTGGAGGCGGAGTCCGTGGGGCGCGAGGGGAGGGCAGGGGCCTGAGGAGGAGGAAGACAGAGACGGCTGTGCCCGGGGGGCCCTGCGGCTGCCTCGGGAGGTTTGCGGGGGGCGAGGGCGCTGCCTGCTGCTGGCCTGTGCACCGCGTTGAGGCCACCGCGTGGACACCCAAGGGGCGCCGTCCACACGTCGGGCGGAGGGACTGGGGCCGCTCGCTCCAGGTCAGCAGGCGGCCTGGGTGGAGTCACCGTCCACCTCACGGCTCAGGCGGCGCAGCTGACCCCCGGCCTCCAGGCACGAGCTCCCGGCCCAGTCAAAGCAGGACAGGCCTGGAGCTGGGCCCCAAGGCAGCGTCCAGAGCCTCCTGGGCCGCAGCCACCTACTTCGGGGCTCCCAGTTGGGCTCCTGGCAGAAGTCTGGGCTAGACCCCCTTCCCTGCAAGCACCCTAAGCTCACACAAGCTTCTCTGAGAGGCAGCTGAGCAGCCCCGACAGGACGATCTCAGAGCCCCCGGACACCCTCTGCCCTTGCCCGCGCTCAAGGGCAGCCACCGCTGGGTTCCTGCAGCCCCACGCAGGACGCGGGTCCCTGGGCTGATCCCTCAACCCCCGAGAAGGGAGGCCCTGGCCTGCAGCTCGCAGCCCTGGAGCCTCGCGGACTTGTGTCGTGAGACCAATTCCGCGCTCTGCACTGACACGGGGAGGAGGGGCTCGCGGCCCGGTCGCTCCTTCCTCTGCCCGGCTGTGCGGCCCCGTGGCCCGCGCATCCCTGGAGGAGGGTGGGGAGCCTCTCCTGCCTTCGTTTCAAAGCCACTGGAGCGTTTATAAGTCACACAGAATGTGTCAGGGCCTGAGAGTCCCACGCGGGCCGCTCCCGGCCGCTCAGGACTCCTGGAAGGCTGTGAGCTGAAGCACAGCCCCAGGGTCTCTGGGGAGTGCCCGCAGCCCAAGGTCCGGATCACGACGTGAACTCTGACCCCCCACGGCCCCGGCAGAGCCCAGCCCTGCTGGGGGCCTGGGGTCATAGAGACCCTCAGCCCACGTGGGAGTCAGAAGTCCTCACTGGGGAAGGTCCTTCCTCAGAGTGAAGGGGCATCGG
Organism: Platanista minor; assembly: GCA_004363435.1. Lineage (NCBI taxonomy): Eukaryota > Metazoa > Chordata > Mammalia > Artiodactyla > Platanistidae > Platanista > Platanista minor. The sequence continues at coordinate 20,266 of RJWK010017717.1, read as the reverse complement.
CCAGCATGCTATAGCCACTTGGGGTCCCGGCTTAACTCCTGGGACCTCACGGAATGAGTCTGGTCCCTTTCCGTACAAGCTGACCATCTTCAACTTACAAATAGCTATTACATGCTTAGGATGGCTAGTTTACATGTCCACTTGGCTGGGTCAAACACCCACCTAGATGTTGCTAGGAAGGTATTTTTAGATGAAATTAACCTTCAGATCAGTCGACTTTGTGTAAAGCAGACGACCCTCCATAACCAGGGTGGGTTGCATCCAAGCAGTTGAAGATGCTGAGAGAAACGACTGAGGTTCCTGAGGATGAAGAGGTTCTGCCACGAGGCGGCCTCTGGACTCGAGCTGCGGCACATGCTCATCCTGGTCTCCGCCTGCTGCTCCCCCTCCAGATCCACCAGACCCCATGGTCCTGTGAGCCAATCTTTAAATAAATGTCTCCCTCTGAACATGCTCCTATGTTCACTCAGCGCATCATTGTTAATCTTTTATCCATGATTGTGTCTCAGGACCTATAACATTGCCCAGCATATAGCAGACCATCAAAACCTTGTCTGGGATGTATTTCATTAACAAAAGAGTGAATTAACGCGTATGTCTTTGCCAGCACTATACGACACATGGGAGACATTTCCCTGTACAGGGAAAACATAGTCTCATCCATAAGAAACAGAGAGCATCCTCTAGGTGCAGCGGCCACAGCTGAGGCCAACACCCCAGGAGTTCCCTAGCAGGGAACAGAAGGAGGCTGTCACCTCCTTCCCTCAGGACCCTATACGTTTAGTAATATGACCAAAGACTACATTGGCTTCCCCAAGTTTGGAGCCCATTGCAGATTGAACCCACTGCTACTCCAGGGTTCAATTCCAGCCAGACTTGAGTGGGGAGCACGGGGAGGGGGCAATTAGGATGCCCTGGAGCTGCAGGAGGGCATGTGGTGTCGGCAGCAGGTGAGCCAGCCTCTTGGCTCCCACGAGCACATTCTCCCTACGGCCCTGCGAATGTGGTTTTCTGCCCTGCAAAGATCTTCACCTCTCTGGGCATGATTTTCAGTCTTGACTCTCAGAGGGTTTGGGAAGAGCTGGGGCTTGGTGGGAGGTGGCCCTCTTGCGTGACAGCCCGGGCAGGCGGGGCTGGAGGCCGTCTGGGGAGAGACTTAGGTTCAGATCAGTGTCTCCTTAACCCCTCCACATTCGGGAGGGCCTGGTGGAGCCCCAGACCAGGGAGAACAGGGGCCGAGCCGCCGCGGCCTGGGGCGCCCAAGAGAAAACTAAACTGACCAGGGACTGAGTCTGCACCGAGGGCCACACCCACCTGCTGGCTCATCCCTAAAACCAACGTGTGGGCTCCCAGGGGGGCGGACACAGCCCTGGACGTCCACAGAGGTGCCTCCCGTCCCCCAAGCCCCCCTCATCCTCTGAGGCTTCAGCAGCCAGAGGTTATTATGGAGCAAAGAAGAAGTCAAGACATTGAAGAGAAATCCTGCATCTTTTCTACTGAGATATGCGCTCCGTACACAATGAAGAGCAGTAGTGGACACCTCTGAGGCCTCCCACAAACCTTCGGGCAGAGCTGGCCCGGGGCCAGTGCCACCCACGGAGGGGTAGGCCCCACGGAGGCCTGAGCATCTCCTGTCTCCTGCCCAGGACCCAGGCCGCCCGTCCTCTGACTTTGCTCACTCCGCGCTGCCCTCGGAAAGCCCTCGGTCCGCCGAGCGCCCAGTGCCTCTGCCCGTCTTTCCAGAGAACCCAGTTCAAACCCCACCCCATAGCCAGCTACCCTGCCCCTGCCCGCCCCGTAATGACCCGCCCTCCGTGCCCTGCCCCTCAGAGGCCCCTGTGACACCCCCACCCTCCGCAGGCCGTGCGGCTGTAATCGGGTCACGTCTCTGAGCCCGCAGGAAGGAGGCAACTTACGGACAGAGGCCATCTCGTCCAGGGCTCTTGTCCTGTCAACATCAGGCCCAGCGCAGGTCGGGGGCCGGGGGTCCTAGTGCCTCCCCCCACGGGCCAGCCCGTCCACCCACGCTCACATCCCACAGCCGCCCTGACGGAAAAAACAGAACTGTGGCTGGAGAGGGCGGGGAGACCGTGGTGCCTTTTGCTTTCGAGTTCACAAAGGTCTGCCCGCTCGAGGATGAACGTCTTTGTGGAGGTGGGCACTGGGGTCACCTGGTGTCCCCAAGCATGGGCTACGGCGTCTGAGGACCAAACGCCCAGCAGCTGGGAGCCCAGCGGGCCGTGAGGTCATCCTTTCAGATGAAAGGAAGAGGCAAGGCTGGACCCCTCCAGAGGCTCAGCCCGGGCTCCCCCTTGGCCAAGCTCCCTCAGAAGACGTGGGGGAGCCACGTGTGTCTCCCTCACCGTTCCTGGCACAGCATCTGAGAACTCGTCCCGGGAGGAGTACAGGGCTACACCCGCTTGAAACACCAGCCCCGTGCAGGGGCGCCTGAGGGGACCCTGGCCATACTCTGCACAGGGAGGGGTCTCTGTGACCTGAGTTCCCAGACCTCGCAGCCCAGGACAGCAGGGTGGGGTCAAGGAGGGGCTTTGCCACCTGTGCTCTCGCTTGGCTGCACAGAGTAGCTGTGGTGCTTTGCTGTCCCCAGGGGCCCGCCACGGGGGATGCTGCTTCCGGAAACTGCTTTTCAGAAACCCAGCCCAGCATACGCTGGGAGACCAGCGATCCACTTTCCCAGGCCTGAGACGGCCCCCCTACCCTCAGGCTGGGTGGCTGAACGACCCCATCCATCTCATTCACCCCTTCCATCAGGCCGTGGCTTCTAACGGCGGCAGAGCTGAGCCACAGCTAAGGAGGGAAGAGAGCCAGGAAACCCCAAAAGACACCCCAGGAGCACTGGAGAGGAGCCCTGCACCCAGACTCCCGGCCCTGCTGGCGGGACAAGGCGGCCTCCCCACTCCCCTGTGTGCACCTGCCTCTCGCCTCAGCAAATCCCCCCCCCACACACGCACACCCATTGCTCTACACACACACACTCCCACACTTGACACAGACTCACCTGCCTCTCCCCTCTCCGTCATCTCCCCTCCTGCATCCCCCCATCATCTCCCCTCCTGCGTCCCTCCTCCTGCATGGTGAGTGTAGGGTACATCTCCAGGTCACAGGTGCTCATCTCTTCCCCAGGCCCGGCCAACCCAACAGAAGGAACCTCTGGCCTATGAATGGGCCTATTTGGGGTTGGGGTGAGATAAAGGGGAACAGAGGGAAATTTCAGCTCTGAGTATCCACTGCACACTCCTTTTCCGACCCCTGCCCTCACCTCTGAGTCTTCAGCTTCAGGCCAGGCCACAAGCAGGGACCGCTCATACTGTCTCCTTCCTGTGGTCCTACTAGATTAGAGATAATGTTGCAACCATGTGAGATACAGCTGAGTAGCCACAGGAGACCCCAGGAGGTCAAATGCTGAATATCAGCCTGGAGGAGAAAGGGGCCCAGGGACCCAACACTTGCTGGGGACACAGAGTCCAGCCAGGAGTGCCAGCTATGCAGAGTCTTGCAACAAGTGTCACTGAGGGGAGGAAAAAGCACTTCCAAGAAGGCCGGCAGGACAGGGAACGGGCCAACCGGACAAGAGACCGGCCAGCAGGACAGGAGATGGGCCAGCAGGACAAGGGACGGGCCAGCAGGACAGGGGACGGGCCAGCAGGACACCTGAAGCCTGGCAGTGCTTCAAGAGGAGCTAGAAGAGAGCGGGGCATCACTCAGCTTCCTCCTGGTCCCCTCTGTCCACCCACCCATCCCCCTGGAAAGGTCATGATTGGCAGGTCCAGCTGGAGAGGCTGCTGCAGGTCTGGCCCTCCGTGCTGCCCTGACAGATGTTTTAATCTACTGTTTGAAGAACGACTTCTGCACAGCTCTGCTGTTCAAACATCTGTTTCTGTTTAGAGTGACGGAGGGTTTCAAATGGTGCTGGCTGTGCCGCCCAGGAAGTGTTTAAACGGCGACCTCGTTGCTTACTTTGCGTTACAGCCAGGGGAGGATTTACTGCGGGCAGGCTGGACATAATTTTAAGCTCTGTAAAATAGATCATTCATTTCAAAAAAAATATGCGAACAGTTTAGCTTCCTAAATACATCCTTTTTGAAAGGCATCCAGGGAGCATAAAGCTCTCAGAACCGTTCATGTTCTAACCCCTCACAGCCGTTGTAAAGGAGCCTCTCTGGCTTTACCTTTGTGGCCATTACACCCACCCTGTCCCGGCTCACCCATCACACCCAGAGCGCGGAGGGTCCCGCAGCATGACGAGAGCACAGCACGGCTGCGTGTAGGCCAGGGGGCCCTTCTCCATCCCACAGATCTGACCGTCTTTCTTGCTGGGCTCAGACGATTGCCCACCTAAGTCTGTTCTTACTTGTCTACACGACCCCAGAGCTTAGCACCCATGAGATGTGAGACAGACGTTGAAATAATTAGGAATCTCTTTCCACATAACTTTAAATATGGGAACACCAAGAGGTGTTTGTAGGTAATTTTTGAGAGCACCAGGCAAGGGGATCCTTTTTCTCCGTCTATAAGCTGGGTGTTTAACCACGTTGGAAAGACAGGAAAGGAAGATATTTGCCGAATGCCTCGATATGCTCGGTGCTTCCCCGTCACCATAAAGAAACTGAGGACCTTGATACGGTGTTGGGCCAGCGCTGCACACGTCCCTCCTCGGGGCATCCCCCTGACGCCCCGGGCCGGGACAACCGTTCTGCGGAGGGAAACAAAAGGCCCCCGGGAGCCAAGGAGCCAGTGGGGTCCCGCCACTCATAGAGGTGCCTCAGACCCCCCTCCCCACTCTCCAGGCCCCAGACCCCACAGCGGAGGCTGTGGAATTCTAATTCAGATCTGCTTGGCACCAAAGCCCACTCTATTTCTAGGAAAATCCACCAAAGCTTAGAACACGTAATAAAAAATTGTTTATCTGGGCAATGTCGTTTGGGGACTGCTCTGAGAAGGAACACTTTTTACTTTTAAATTAGTAGACAATGGATCTTTATCTTTTCACAGTTTTCCCACGTATAGGAAAAGCTGCAGAAACAGAGACGCAGTTTCTCTGCTGTGAATGACGACCTTTGACGGCTGAGCTGCAGGAGGTGGGCTTGCGCCCCGAGGGTTGCCCGGCACGTGCGGCCGTGGGATGCTCACACCGCATCGTTCCACCCTTCCTTTCCCTTCTCCTCTGCCCGCCCTCCGCATCCCTCCCCCAGGGCAGGTGGACAGCGGTGCGGTGCCTGCCTGGCCGACACCACCCAGTGAGCTCCGCACACCGGCTGCCGAGCGCAGCTGAGAGCGCCCGTGCTTCCACACCACGCTCCCTGGAGACCGTCCACTCTGCCCAGAGCCCACCCTCTGGCCGGTGGTGACCGACTCCGCAGAGCAAGCTAGCCTCGTCCCCGCAGGCCCTGGGCCCGTCCTGGCTGGCACCTAGGTCCAGCCGGGGGTGGGGAGAGTGCCCATCCGCTCCCCAAAGGGCTCAGGCGAAAATACTCAGTCTTTATAGAAAACAAGCGCAAATGTCTGCACCGTGCCTGGGAAGACGGCGCCAGGCAACGAGCTACCCTTCCGGAGGAGATTCGTCAGGGGAAGTGTCCTGGGGGGACACAGGCTGCGCCCCTGGGAAGGAACGCTCCCCCCATTAGTAAAGCGGCTCGAGCTGGGAGGGGGTCCTTCCTGCTTGACAAGCGCTGGGGGCCCAGGGACTGCAGGGGTCTCCCCGTGATCTGGGCCCCATCCCCGAGGCAGCCGCGCAAGGCAGCCGGGCCACGAACCAGCAGCGTCTCCGCAAGAACCCCCCAAGGAGCCCCTGTGGGTGCAGCTCTATTTGTTAGAGATGTGCAGTGCCAAGGACTCCAGTGCTTTCGGTTCACTTAAGCAGAAAGTGAAGCTCTCGTGACGAAGGGGCGCCGGGGGCAGTGAGGAGTAGGACTCAACCCCAGCAAACTCAGACGTGTGGTCTGGATGCAGCCTGGGTGAAGCAGGGCACTGATTCTTTACCTTGGCCACTAAATGGACAAGTCTAGATGACCAGCTGTGGAGTTTTATTTTTATAAAATTCTTAGTACCCTATAATTAAATTTTTTGATAATTAAAGATATAGCCTTATTTACATAATTAACTATTAAATATGAAATAATTGATATTAATTAACATGATTAACTAATCTGTATTTTTCTATTTTTACTGTATAGTTTTGAATATTTAGAAGAAATATATATTCTGAAGCAAAATAGTTTTTAAAATATTTTGTTTCTTTATATTTAATTTTTGGATGTTTATGTATTCAGATTTGGACCTTATAAATACAATTACATTTTTAGTCCTAATTTAGATCACTAATGTCAATAGAACATAAATAACATGAAAATCTTGATTTTTAGCAACACCGTTTTTGCAAAATATACAAAAATTTATGAATTTTGTATGCCTTTAGTTTGTATAATCCGGGCATTAACAGCCCATGGACAGAACGTCTGAAAGTGCACAACAGTCATCGAATTCAGTTGTCTTTGCTACTTTGCCAGTTTTCATTACATACGTTAAGTATATTCATTTTTTGTGTGCATTTCTGGTTCTCCACGTTGAAAGACAGAAACGCTTTATCTGACAGCTGGTCGACCCAGTTTATGACTTTCCAGTCCTTTCACACGTGCCACTCGGCCTCCGCTCTACTCTGGGCCCACACCCAGGGCAGCCTAGACATTGGAATAAATCTACTTGAAACTTTATGTTTCCTTCCTGGTATCATTCAGTAGCTTAAGAGTCCAAGAAGCCTCTCCCTCTCCAGCTGGAGGAGCCTGGGTCCTCCGGCCCTTGTCTGGGAAAGGGGGCCCTTGGTGGACAGGAAACTCTTTCTAAAGCTGGGAGGCAGAGGCCGGCTGGCAGCAGCAGTCACAGAGCCCAACTCAGTACACCTCCCTCCACTCCTCTCAAGGTTTGCGGAAATCGGGAGGCTGAGTGCACTGAGGCCCAGTGGAGGGTGAGGCTCCCCCAGACCTGGAGGAGGAGGAGCCCGAGCAGGTGGCCGGCAGCTGAGGCTCCCGTCTCCGCGCTACGGCCCCTGGTCCCCGGACAAGCCCCTGTGCCCTCACCACCAGTGTGCGCATGGCGAGGGCAAGGCTTACTTGCAGTTTCATAGTTTAGTTAGATAAGCCTCATTCTGATGGAGTCTGTACGTGGAAATACAGAGGCATATGAACCTGAAGCTTACGTCAAATGCTTTGAAAAGACCCCACAGAGACAATTCCCCAACAATTCACATCAACCTAGGCGTGGATGAGGCAGCTGTAGATACATGGAGAAGAGGAACAGTCACAAAGCTGAGTCGTCTGCACGGCGGCAGCTTTTGCTCTGCCCGGGTCCACCTGACCACATTCAAATGACTCCATCTCACCATAAAATGGTCGGATTAAACGGATGGTTGGACGCGGAAATGGCTCAGTGGGTGGGAGGACAGATGGTCGGATGCAGTGATGAGCTGGTAAATGTTTGACAACCTGCTCTCTGAAGAGAAGGCAGCCCTTATTTATAGCATTCGCTGATGTTCGTGGTGTCAGGGAACCCGTCACGGCCAGCTTCACGGCCGAGCATGAAGCCTCTGGGCCAAGAGTCGGATGAGATGCATTCAGTCCGCCTGGCGAGCGGGGCCGCCGCTGCAGCCCCCGCCAGACGAGTGAGGGCCGCAGACGTGGATGCACGTTCTTGCGGAGGCCCCTTCGTGGCTGCAGGGAAAGGCCGCGGGAAGCCCCTGAAGGAAACCACGGCCTGGCCACATCAGAGCCGCCGACTCGCCAGTGTCCTCCCTCAGCAGGGTTGCCGCTGCCCCCCGGCCAGCGCCTCGTGTTCGGTGAGGGCCCCAGGCCATCTTGACCAGGCACTTTATCCACTCACCCTCGGTCACTCACTAAAATCCTCCCGCCACCAGGCACCGTTCCTCCAGAACCTCCTGTGTCACGCCTCCCTCCGGCCTGACTTTGAAATTAACAAAGACAGCGTCAGACCGGCCGGCCGCCAGAGTCTGAGAGCCTGGAGGTGCCGCGTAGCACAGACGAGGCCACTTTGGAAGTGGAGTTGAGACTTGGAAGCTGTTTGTTTTCTGGGGTTTTTTTCTCTCTTGGCTTTACTGGGAGCTGCTCTTGATTTCCAGAGATAAGTGGTACGAAAGTGAAACACAGACTTCAGAAATGTCCACATCTTTTCTGGGAGAAAACCTGGGCTCTGTTTGCTTCCCTTTTATTCTTAAAGGAATTTGAAGGAGGAAGAAGGGGCCGAGGGCTCAGGTCCGGCCGGGCAGGAGCGGCGAAGAGGAGGGTGTCTGTCCCTGCCGCTCTCCTCCCTGCGAGGGTCTGGAGAGTCCGTGACAGGCGAGGGGAGCTGGCCAAGGGGTGGAGGCCTACGGGGGGCCTCGGGTCCCTCAGCAGCCCCGGCCTTTTGGTGTCAACGGCGCATATGAGGCTGAGCCACACAGGGAGGCCCCGGAGCCCGAAGTCTGCGCGTCTGTGGCCCCGAGATAAACGGAGCGGCGGGTCTGGCTTGGACTTGTGGTGGCCGAACGCAAGGCATGTTGTATACAAGAGGCTTGATCTCACAGGCCTGGCTTCAGATTCCTCCTCGCTGTGATCAATAACGTGTCATATGTAACTAAGACAAACGCCGCATAATGGCCCCCTGTTTATGAAGTCAATATATGGCTTGTAGGGAATTCCTTGGCGTTGTTTGTATGCCGTGTAAATATTTTAAGATTGTGCCAGTAACAGGAGTCTCTGTGTATATTACACAGAGCTCTCTTTTATCCGGTTTGGAGAAGTCGGTCCAAGGAGCGGATGCGTATTGTCCAAACAAGTGTTTGCTTCCTCCTCCGGCCGCCTGCGTGGGCTGCCCTCCCCCCGCTCCCCGGGGAGCCGGGCGGCCCCAGCGTCTGTTCACCGGTAGGGAGCCACTGGGCCGGGATCCTGTGGTGTGTGTGTGGATCGTGGTGCATGGTACTCTCTGCCATGAATGGAACATCTGTGGTTGGAATTTCAATTAACAAGGAAAAACTTTCAGCTGCCCTCAAGTCCAGCTCCCGGTGCCCGTGTGCTGATGAAGTCCTACGACCGTCTCACAAGGCGCCACTTCATCCACTAAAAGGGGAACATGAGGCTGATGTCAAGCTTCCCAGATACAATGAAGAGACGGCCCACGTGCCCGCGAGCCCCTCCTGGCCCTTCCTTCTCCAGGATCGCCGTGCCAGGCGAGGCCTCACCGCGTGCTGGGCTCCATGGGACACACTCCTTCCGGAAGTGCCAGGAAAGGCAGGCTGCTGGCTGCAAACCCAGACCTGTCATGCCGTTCAAGGGACTGGAATCAGCTTCCAAAGGAAGCCTGGGTCTGGAGCAGGTGGAACCAGCCCAGGAGGAAAAGCAGCCCGGAGGGTCTGTGGACCCCCTCCAGGGCCCTAATCTGAGCAGCACGAGCACCAGGGGGTCCAGCAGCCATGAGGAGCTGTTCACGTGCTGGGCGAGGGGCTGGGGGCCCGGGCGGGGTCTGGTCCTCAGTGGGGGAGGAGGGAGGAAGCCCCAGAGGAGGAAGAGGGTGGGTGGGCGCGGGGAGGACGTGGAAGTGGATTCCCTGGGAAAAGACTGCAGAGGACGGAGGCCAGGAGCAGCCCCCAGGCCTGGTGAGAGCGGCCCACACCCTGGGCTCTGTGGGCGCAGACAGCTCCTCCGCCGGCGGCCTCCCCGGAGGCCCTCAGGGGAGCCTCGCTGCCCTAAGACAGAACATCTCCGTTCCCATGCGGCCCGAGAGGCGGCCAGTCTTCATCCTGTTAGAACAGACATGACTTAGGACACCACCACGAGCCACCTGGGACCAAACAAACAACAGGGCTGAGAGTCAGCATCCGCAGTGGAAATGAGGGCAGCTGCAATCCGCGCTCCTCAACCCGAGATTTGGAAAGAGCTCCTCAAAATCGTGTGCCCGAGCTCCGTCCCCTGGAACGAGCCCAGAGCCCTCCGCTCACACACATTGGATCCCCCCCAAGTTCAGACGCGTTTCCTGAACTTCAGCCCATTTCTTCCATCCTATCCCAGACAACACCTCTTCCTGCCCCCAGTGCATTGACTGGACGGAAATGGGCTGAAAAGAGCAGGGCCGTCTGAGGCGGCTGAACCCAGACAGCAGATGCTGGGCCCGAGCCCCCGAGCCCCCGAGCCCCGTCCCCTCTCACAGGGGAACAGAAGGCGGCGACAGGAGGCAGAGCACACAAGTTACCCCAAAGGAGAAGCAGATGAGACACGTCAGGCCAGGGACACTCCACCCCTCGTGTGTGTGTGGTTCACCCTCGCAGGCGGGGGTCCCTCATCAGGCAGTGCTGGGGGTGCCTCGTGGGCAGGGCACTGGCTTTCCTCTAGGACAGGGCCTGGCACCCGCTTGCACCGTGAACAGAGCAGAGCACGTGTGTGTGGCCCGTCAGCCTGGCCTCAGAGTCGGGCGGTTGTGACAGAGGCTGTAGGCCCACGAAGCCTGAAATACTGACCATCTGGACATTTGCGGGAAAGCCATGCACAGCTACTGTGTTCCCGTGGTTTAGAGAGGGGACCTCTAGTCCCTGGGACGCAGCCAGACCGGTGCCTGACCACATGGCCCCAGACCTTCTCCCGAGCCCGTCCTGGTCCCACACCCAGCGGAGAAGGGCGTGTGTAGGCTGAGACCCCCCTGGACACGGGCCCTGGGCAGCCGCAGCTGCCTCCTCGTCGAGCAGCTTCTGTTCCGTCGGTGTCGTCGGTCTGCTCGAGCTTTCTCCATGGGGCAGGAGCACCTGCACACATTTCCTGATGCTCAGCCATCCGGGCAATTAGCTCATCCATCGCAGCGTGGGCCCCACTCACCCTCTGTAATCAGGGAAGGCGTCTGCAGCTCAGACGGTGGATGGGAGCTGAAGAAGCAGAAAGGTTCTGAGAGGCGGTGGATCCCTCTGTCTGCTTGCACACAGTAGGCACTTAATAAATGCCTGGTGTGGGCTTCCCTGGTGGCGCAGTGGTTGAGAGTCCGCCTGCCAATGCAGGGGACACAGGTTCGTGCCCCGGTCCGGGAAGATCCCACGTGCCGCGGAGCGGCTGGGCCCGTGAGCCATGGCCGCTGAGCCTGCGCGTCCGGAGCCTGTGCTCCGCAACGGGAGAGGCCACAACAGGGAGAGGCCTGCGTAACAAAATAAATAAAGAAATAAGTAAATGCCTGGTGCTCAAAAAAACCCCTGCTCCAGCCTCTGCGGTGGGCAGAGTGCCCTCTGGCAGGTGGCAAATCCTAGCTCGTGCCCTGAGGCTCAAACAGCCAGGGGGCACCAGGCTGGAAGGCACAGGCGCAGAAGCACCTGCTCAGGTTCCGGCTTCTCGGCGGAAAACCAGGTGAGCACACAGGTGTGACTAGACGCAGGCGTCTGGGCCCCCTCCTGACTCAGTGAAACCAAGCCCCTCCTTCCCTTCCCTGGGGCGGCTCCCACCCACTCCCAGGTGCTCCCCTGGTGCCATCACCCCACCTCCACCCGCAAAGGCCACCCTGGACCCTGGGGACCCTGGGATCAGATTCCTGGAGACCCTTCATGCCAGAGAGCTTCTCTATGCCAGGCCTCCACCCACCCTCCTGCTCGCTGATTAAACCTCAAAGTCCAGCCGTCATGAGCGACCTGGGCCCTTCCAGGGGGACCTGTCACCCTGGCAGTTTCTGCACTAGAACTGACTCTCCCTGGCTGTGGGAGGGTGCGGGGAAAGCAGAGCCATGGCGGCTGTGAGACCTTAACTCTACGGGTTCCCTGTGAAGCCAGGTGCCACGGAGCACTGGACACGGGGGTACCTGCCCCCCTGCTCCACGTAAGCCTGGGCGTGTGTGCCTGTGCATGCACGTGTGTCACTGCATTGTGCGTGTGAATGCACATGTGAGTGTGTGTGCATTGTGTGGCGTTTGTGCCTCGCATGAGCACACGCGGTGCATGTATGTTTGCGTGTTGGTGCACGTGTGCACGCGTATGTACTTGTGTCAATGCCGCCTGTACAGACGGAACCACAATGCCCCTGGAGCCAATGCAGAGAAAAAAAAGGGAGGCCAAGGTGAGGGGAAGGGCTGCAGCCTGCTGGGCGGCTACTTACAGACCCAAACACCCCAGCAGCCCTTGGATCCAGCCCAGGGATGCCCTGGGCCTGGGGGCAGTGAGGGCTGTGCTGAAGCATCAGAGGCCCTGGCATGGACAGGCAGGAGGACGGCCCTGCTCAGCCTGCTCACAGCACGTGGTGTGCAGGACCCCCTCCCAGCAGCCCACCTCAGGGCCTCCCGGTGCAGACATGGGAAGGGTCAACACTCACTCACGTGTGGCGCCAAGGCCAGGGCACCGGCGGGGACAGCTGGGTGTGTCTTCAGGCCACAAGGCCTCTTGGCTCCGTGACCTTGGACAATGCTGGCAGTTGGGATGCGCAGCCTTTCCTGGGTTTCTGCAAGGACGAGATGAGACGTCCAGCCAGTCGCAGTGCCCACGTGCAGGGCCAGCAGGACAAGCCCCCCTGCCTCCTCTGCTCCTCCCGGGGCCCCGCCTCCCGCCGGCCGCACAGATGCGTACTCACACCTGCATGCATCTTCAAGCTCGCGCAGTGTCGGTCACACCCTCCGAAGACAGGCCACCCAGCGTCCGGTAGGAAAGCAGACCATGTGAGTCCTGCGGCCACACTGGCCTGGAGCCCAGGCACCACAGCCTTTTCTCAGGTCCCTGAGCTGCAGGGGTGAAGCCAGCAGTGCAGATGTGGGCCCAGACCCAGGGTCGCTGGGCCCTTCGATGGTCCTTCCAGCATCTGGAACCATCCACTGTGTCTCCCTTCAGATCTGCCGGATTGGCTGGAGTCGGAGCTGCCCCTGTTTGAGGTTCCGAGTAACAAAATGCAAACCAGGGTGATGCAGACACCGAACTCCCTGAGGACCGTCAGCCGAGGGGAGAACCAAATGTAAGACATGTGCATCTCAGGAAGATTCTTAAACATTTAATGTCATAGAGCCTTCTGAGATGGTGATAAAAAACAGTAGACCCCCATCCTTGGAAACTTGAAATTATTCCTCTACCAAACATTAATTTATATGTTTATATTAAACATTAATTTATATTTTTAAATACTTCAATTATTATTATTAATGTAATTATATATATCCTGATGCACGATATCAATGTTAATATGCAACTTTAGGCGTCAATGCAATTTAGAGGAAAACCAAGTTCACAGGTTGGTTGTTTAGATCACGGGGGAGGTGAGTGGGTTTTTTTGACAGACTCTTCAAGGGGTTATTCTTCAACTCATCCAGAAAAGTAGGCTCCTGAAGGATTAGACTTGGGAAAAATCTACTCAGGGTTGAGCAGTAGAGTGAACGATTGTGTTGGGAAAAATCTATCTATAGCTGTTGTAACGGGGGGGTGAGTCTGTGGCGCCAGCTGTGCTCTCGCCCCCCCTTCACCCCTGCAAGAATCTCGGCACGGGAGCCCCGTGGGGAGAGGGCTCGCGGGGGGTCCCACAGGCGGGGATGCAGCCCCATGTCTCTTCTGAGGCGTCGTTAGGCTGTGAGCAGCTACGGGCCCCACCCTCCCAGTCTCCCCCGTTCAGCACGGCACCTGGACCGAGCATCTTATGCTCCAGGCTCTTACCCAGCAGCTCCCTCCCTCCGTGGCAGGGAGGGAGAGGACCCCGATCTGGACGTGCCCTCAGGCAGACGTAGTGACGGCACAGACAGGCGCGAGGACAGCACTGCGGCCACGGCCGTTTGCCCTCGCGTCAGGCCCCGCACGTGCAGCCACCACCCCTCACTCGGGCCTCTCCTGAGCTGCACGTCCACTCAACTGTCTCCATGCACGTCGGGGACAAATGGGGCTCCACTCACTGCTACCTGCTCCCAGAGACAAGGGTTTGAGTTTTGTTGTGATTTACGTGGAGCTGTCCTCCTGGTGGAGGCCAAGATAACCACTTCTGAAGACATTGCCTCTGACAGTGACACCTGCACACAGAGGTGGTCACAGGCCAGCCTCCACCCAGCCTGGCCAGTATCTGGACCACGTGGGTCTTAAATTAACACCAATTCTCCACATCACAGCCTATTCCTACGGTGAGGACAGAGACTAGACATGCCTAGTGATCCTACAGCAATGCCACCCAATCACAAGGGGCTGTGTTCAGTGCATTCATTCATTTGCTTCAAAGCAGGTGTGAGTCTGGCCCCACTTGACGATGAGGATGGTCCCAGAGTACAGCCCACCCGCCTACACCGAGCAAGGCTCAGACCCTAGGGCCGTGGTGCGTGCGCTTAAACAGCCCCACACGCCTGCAACTATCTGCTTACGTACCCGGGTTTCCCTGGGGACGGCGGCTCCCTAGGGAAGCGGCCTGCCGTGCCACGGTGAGTGTCAGGACACGCCACCTGGGAGGTGACAGGAGCAGACTTCCAAGGGACCTGGGCGTGGGGACCCGGGTGAGCCCCGCCGGACAAAGAGCCGAGTGGGTCAGACAAGCGCCGTGGTGGCAGGAGATCTGGGGAGCTCTGTGAACCGCCCTGAGACCCCCGTGAAATATGCGTGTGCACACACGTGCCCACATACCTGCGCACATGCACACGTGTACCACGTGCCCACGTGCACACACACACGACTGGGTGTGCATGGCAGAAGCCATGTCTATAGGCAGCCCCCCACGGGCACCCCTGCCCAAGGGCCTCTCGTCCTCGGGGGGGAGAGACGCAACAGTCAGTCCTGGAAGCAGCGTCTCTGCACCGTGTGAGCCAGGAAGGCTCCGCCCCTCCCCCAGGGGAACCAGGGCAGCAAGTGGCTCCTCTCAGATCCAGAGGCCCCTGTGCTGGTGACCAAGGACAGAGGGCACTTCTGGGAAGTGGCCTCGTTCCTGCTACACCGGGGAGGGTGGGGCACAGAGTTTACTCCCGGTTTCTCCTCCTCAGCTGCAAGACCTTCACCAGAAGTGTCCTGGAGGCGACCTGACAGGAGAGGGATTCTAGGGGATCAGGGGCCGCACGGAGGGGCAGCCTGTGCCGGGACCGGGGACGGGCGGGGGGCACAGGAGGGAGAGTAAAGCCTCCCGCGGGGCGAGGCGTGTGCGCAGGACGGGCCGCCAGGGCACCAGGGCGTTTGGGTGGCGCACCCCAGACGCTCCGGGGAGCACGGGGGCCCGTGGACAGAGGACACCTCGGGGGAGATGCACAGCCCCAGGGAGGAGGAACGGCTCTTCCGCGGAGGAAACGTGAAAACACCTGTGCGAGGAGCCTGGGCCAGTTGGAAACCAGTCGCATCAGGGACCCATTATTACTTAAGACGTGCAGAGTCATGGAGACCTTCTCCGTTCCATCCAGTAACCGTGGCAGGTTGAATAACAGCCCCTGGCCCACACAAGTCCACGTCCTAATCCCCAGAACCTCCGTCACCTTACATGGCAAAGAGGACTTTGCACGTGGGGTCAAGGGACAGATCTGGAGACAGGAGATTACCCTGGCTTAGCTGTTGGGCCCTTAGAGAGGGGCGCAGGAGGGGCCCAGCCAGCGAGCACTTGGTGGCCCCTGGAAGCTAGGGCAGCAAGGCCACTGCTCTCAGCTCCAGAAGCAGCCCTGCCACCGCCTGGACGTTAGCCCAGTGAGGCCGATTTCGGGTGTCCAGGACTGTAAGAGTACATGTGTGCTGTTTTAAGCCACTACGTTGGTGATTTTCTATCACTGCATCAACAAGGAACTAATACAAACACTTTAGTGCTTTATTTTAATGAACAGGAAAAAAATTGTTTTGGAAAATCTGTAATAACTTTCATAGGTTCACACTCAGCTTTAGACCCTCTAACCCTACGTTTTCCATAAGATTTTGTTTTTCAACTACAAATTTCCTATCACGAAGGTTCACAGAAACTTGACTCCTAGACTCAGGGAAGAATTTCTTTGTTAACCATCTTCAGTCTCTTGTCTTTTATCCAAGAGGTAAACCTGTTTTCAGGGGGTCCCACTTCTTCCCCACGAAGGGGGCTGGTGTTGGTAAAACAAAGCCTCAGCAGCATTGTTGGGCAAACAGGTGGTTTGATTTGTTTACCCTCTAAATGCGGCAAACTCGGGGCCCAAAAGCCCTGGAGCAGAATTCCGCACACGCTTCCTGTCTTGGCCCCCAGTATGATCTCTTCTGCACGACAGAGGCAGAGGTGGGATTCAGGTCTGCTGTATGCTTCTCCATCCTGACTTACTCCGTTTCCCTGCACCCGGGGCAGGGATGGAGCTGGAATACTTACAAATGGCCCAAATGATGAGTTGCCAGTTGAGCACCCCTGCTACCCTCTCCCAAGCCAACCTGCCCGCCACCTTCCAGGGGCATGTATCCTGGAGGACAGGCCACACGGTCAGGCTTCCAGGTATTGGTCACTCCACTTATGATGTCTGCCGATGGCTGCAAGGCCGGCTGTGACAGAAACACCAATGCATGCTCACTCGAGGTGGGATTGGCTTAGGCTTGCAGGGGAAGAGGGTGGGTTCAGAACTGGACACTTTAAGTTTGCAATGCCTTGTGGTATCTAAGTAGAGATATCCAGTACTCTTAAATAATCCAGATCTCAAGAGAGATCGGGGGCAAAAATGCAGATTTGGGGCCATCAGAATACGGTTCTCCATTACAACTACAGGAAAGAGTGGGAGAAGGTGCAGTTATAAGGGAAGGTGGTGGGTGATGGAACAGGGGGATTCCAACATTAGGGCACATGCAGGGAAGAGCATTAGAACAACAGAGATGGTGGCGTCAGCGGAAACGGAAAAGGAGAGGCTCTCGGGAGAGAGAGGGGGGATGGAGACCCAGGGGCGCCCGCTGGGCAACGAGGGGCCGTCGTAGCAGCCTGGGTAGAGCGACAGCGGTGTGCTAGCCAGATGGGGGAGGCCTCAGGGGAGAGCACAGAACGGAGGAGACTTCGGCCGTCCCTATGACAAGGGGGAAAGACAGCAGGTGAGGAGGAAGGGTCACTCTTACTGTGACTTAAAGGGAGGGGAGAAGAGACTGGTCTTAATGCTTCTGTTTGCAGATAGAGGGACACAAGCAGCATGCCATTTGCAGCAACATGGGTGGACCTAGATATTATCATTCTCAGTGAAGCAAGTCTGACAGAGAAAGACAAATATCATATGATATCACTTACACGTAGAATCTAAAAAATGATATAAAAGAACTTATTTACAAAACAGAAACAGACTCACAGACATAGAAAACAAACCTATGGTTACAGAGGGGAGGCAGGGAGGGATAAATTAGGAGCTTGGGATCAACAGGTACCCACTGCTGTGTAGCACAGGGAACTCCACTGAATATCTTGTAATAACCTATAATGGAAGAGAATAAAAGAAAGATGATATATTTTTACATATATGTATAACTGAATCACTTTGCTGTATACCTGAGACGAATACATTTTAAATCAACCATATTTTCAATAAAAAAAATGTTTTAACGTGCCCACCAAAACCTTCGCGGGGAACACAGCTGAAGCAGGCAGAGGAGAACGCTGCAGAGCTCACCAACTTCTCACTTTACTGTGAGATCCGAACATTTTTAAGAAAAAGGTTTGAAAAAAAATGGGCTCACTGTCGCCCTACACCCTCGGTTTGTGGTTTTGATCCCCCAGCGTCCCCTGCCCACCACTCACATGACCCCACTTCCCCACGGGCCCTGACCCGGCCCTGAGTGTGGTCACGTGACACGACCGGTGCTACAGGAAGGAAATCCCAGCAGGCAGACCACCCCCGACGCGGCGAGGCTGCAGACCCGGGCAGGGAGCGAGGGCCCTCTGCCTTAACCTGGCACCCAGACCTTCCTGATCCTACAACGTACAGGAGCTGGGCTGCGTTTGAGTTTGCGATTGCGGAGGTCTGCAAATGAAAAGGAGCGTAGGAGGGGTCGTGACGGTGGGGAGAAGAGGAGGAGGAATGACACTAGGGCAGAAAGGTCAGGATGGAGACTGTGCTCCACGACAGATGTGTGCCAAGCTCAGCTGTGCCTCTTTATGCCCGAGATCAATAGGCCGCAGTGCGCATGGCCATCGCCGAGCAAGGGTAACAGCTGCTGATGTGGAGGCCCGAGTGAGCTCGTGGGTCTGGGGGTGCGGCTGGCTGCTGGTAGATTTGTTACCCTTGACAAAGTGACATTGCAGGGCCCTCGGGGCAGAAGAGTGGGCTTTCCTTCAGGCAAAGGCCTGTGGGGCTTAGCGCATAGCCGGGCAGCCCTGTTCTCAGACTGGCTGAAAGCGTCGGTGCTGAGAACAGCCCAACTCTCCCTGATCTCAGACAGCAGAGGGAGATGCTGCAGGGAGATGTCAAACGGTCAGTTCTGCAAAGACCGGCGCTCAGGCCAGGCTCCTTTGTCAAAGATGGAATTCTCTGTACAACGTGAGTCAAGGCAACTTACCCCCGTTAACGACGACCTGCTGAGTATATATCTCCCCCTTCGGCCTTCAACAAGACACACGAAGACGGCTTCGTCTTGCAGGAGCTATAGGAAGAGAAGTGACACGGCTTCTCCTGTCTCCAGGTGGTCTGTGCTCCACGCCAACCTGCCCTCTGTCAGCTCCGCTTCTGAGATTAGGGGCCCGTCAGGGGCAGGATGACAGGGCACAGCCCCACCATATGCCAAGGGCAATGCCAAGGCGGTAGCCATTCAGAAGTGGAACTCATAATGCTAATCCTTTGATTTTCACTGTCCACCAGAACTTCCTTTGATTATGGAAATGTTCTGCAGTCTGCGCTGTCCAATCCGGCGGCATATGGCTACTGAGCCTGAGGAGGTGAATTTTAAATTTTATTTCATTTTAATCAACTTTAAATGGCCACATGTGACTCATGCTACCACATGGGACAGCCGAGGCAGTCCCTGGAACTCTTGTTTTATTTACAGACTTTCAGGTCCGAAATATATTTGTTAGAGTCTGAAGGTGACAGGGAAAAATGCCTTAACCTAGCTAGAAACTTTATCTGGAAGAGAGTAACAAAGTGCAGTGGTAAGCCCTTGTATTACTAACTTTGTATTTTAAACTGTACTTTCTTTGGGACAATACTCCTTAAAATTTCAATCTTTTGTTTGGTTACCTCCAGAATTCTGAAAATTGAGAATTCCTAAGATGTGCCATGAAGTGCTGGCACCCAGAGAAATAAATGTCTCCTAATTACTCCTAATGAACAGCTGTTGAAAGTGAAGCCTGGTCCAGCTGTTTGTGTTCATCACAGACATTTTACAGGTGATGGGCAAAGGGTCAGTCTCCAGAGGGGAAACCACACCAAGGGGATCTGCCCCAGACGATGGATCAGGGGCTGGAAGGGACCTGGCAAGGTCATTAGGTCGTTAGCTTCCAGCTGATCAAGACGGTGTACCAGTTATCTGTTGCCACGTAAAAAATTCCCCCAAACATAGCAGCTCATACCACAAATACTTACTATCCCACACGATTAATGGAAGTCTGGGAGTGGTTCTGTCAGGCAGGTCTGGTTCTCGTGAGGCTGCAGTCACCCGAAGGCTTGACAGGACCCAGGACCCAGGACCCACTTCCGAGATGGCGCACAGCCATGGCCAGTGGCAGGAAGTCACAGCCCTGACCACATGGCCTCTCCCCAGGGCGACAGGGCATCCTCACCAAGTGGCAGGAGACGTCCCTGGGAGCAAGAGATGCAGGTGAGAGCAAGCGGGAGGCCAGGTCGGCCTCTGTGACACAGCTGGGAAGTCATGCAGCATCACTTCTGCATGTTCTACTGGCCACACAGACCAACACAGTACAACACGGAGGGTGTGAGCACAGGGGACAGGGTCACTGGTGTGATCTCGATAACACTTCACCCTAACTTCTCATATCCATCCTGGTTGCTGATCTCAACTTCTCTTCATTTTAAACTCCATCCAAATTTAGGTAACACATCATCTCCTTTAAAAAAAGAGACGGAGCTCCCGTCCATGAAGAAAACCCTCGTGGCCTCCCAAACCTCACCCTGCTCAGTCATCACCCCATATCCTCAGGAGCCACCCCTCCCGCTGTCCATCTGCTGCCCACGGGCCGTGGACACACCCGCTCCGTAAGGAGACAGGGCACTAGGGGTAAGGCAGCACCAGCGACACCGAGGAAGAGACCAAACCGCGGTGCTGTGTGCACCAAGTGATTGTTTATTCAGCACTTATTCACCGAGCCCTACTCTGTTCCGGGTGGTATGTGGTGCCCCAGGATTCAGAGTGAGTAGGGGTGCTTCAAAGAACCCAGCC
>RJWK010017716.1:0-34043 GCA_004363435.1 Platanista minor | reverse complement strand
AAGTGAAGTCTGTTGAAATGCACCATGAAGCTTTGAGTGAAGCCCTTCCTGGGGACAATGTTGGCTTCAGTGTCAAGAACGTGTCTGTCAAAGATGTTCGTCGTGGCAGCGTGGCTGGTGACAGCAAAAACGACCCACTGATGGAAGCAGCTGGCTTCACAGCTTAGGTGATTATCTTGAACCATCCAGGCCAAATCAGTGCCGGCTATGCACCTGTGCCAGATTGTCACACAGCTCATATTGCCTGCAAGTTTGCTGAGCTGAAGGAGAAGATTGATCGTTGTTCTCGGAAAAAGCTGGAAGATGGCCCCAAATTCTTGAAATCTGGTGATGCTGCCATCGTTGATATGGTTCCTGGCAAACCCATGTGTGTTGAGAGCTTCTCTGACTGTCCTACTCTGGGCCACTTTGCTGTTCCTGACATGAGACAGACGGTTGCTGTGGGTGTCATCAAAGCAGTGGACAAGAAGGCAGCTGGAGCTGGCAAGGTCACCAAGTCTGCCCAGAAAGCTCAGAAAGCTAAGTGAATATTATCCCCAATACCTGCCACCCCAGTCTTAATCAGTGGTGGAAGAATGGTCTCAGAACTGTTTGTCTCAGGCTTCCCTGGTGGCGCAGTGGTTGAGACTCTGCCTGCCGATGCAGGGGACACGGGTTCGTGCCCTGGTCCGGGAGGATCCCGCGTGCCGCGGAGCGGCTGGGCCCGTGAGCCATGGCCGCTGGGCCTGCGCATCTGGAGCCTGTGCTCTGCAGCGGGAGAGGCCACAACGGCGAGATGATTTAAGTTTAATAGCAAAAGACTGGTTAATGATAACAATGCATCGTAAAACCTTCAGAAGGAAAGGAGAATGTGTTGTGGACCATTTGTTTTGTGTGTGGCAGTTTTAAGTTATTAGTTTTTAAAATCAGTACTTTTTAATGGAAACAACTTGACCAAAAATCTGTCACAGAATTTGAGACCCATTAAAAAAGTTTAATGAGAAAAAAAAAGAAAAGTGAGAATTTGGTCACCTTCAGGTTCTTATTTGGCTAAATGTGTTCAGAGTAAAGAACAAATTAAATGTAAGAAGAGAGGAAGACAAGAAATACAAAAGTAAAATATATCAGTCTGGGGCCAGTAAACAAGGGAAACCAAAACTAGTCCTGTGTTCCTTATTAGTTCCTAATAAGGAACTAATTGTTATACAGTTCAATGATAAGTAGTAGCAACACAGTCAAGGTAGTCTGTTTCCAGTAGATTTCTAGTTAAGTCAATTAAAATAGAAGTCTTAGTTCTTAAAATGTTGATCAAGCTTTTGTTAATTAGAAAATGTGCTTTTATCTCATTTCCACAACTCCACATTTCTTGCCACTGAAAAACTTAGGCTGAAAAGGACCCAGAGTAGTCCAAATATTCTTGAAGAAGAAAAACAACTAGTGGACTTAAATTACTGAGATATTAAGATTTTTATTATTAAGACTGTAGTGTTAGTGTGAGGATAGACAAAAATAGACCGGTGGAACAAAGAATCCAGAAGTAGAATCACATATATAATCACCTGATTTAGAAAGGTGATAAAAGAGTCTAATGGAGAAAGGCTGGTCTATTAAATGCATAGTTAGGACAGTTGGATGTCTCCTTGGGGAAAAAAGTATATTTTGATTCTTACTTCACCATACACAAAGCTCAATTCCAGATAAAAATATGAAAGGTAAAAAAATAATAAAATTTTTAGAAGAAAATACAGGAGAACATCTTCATGTAAAATATAGGCAAGGACACCAACAACTAACTGTAAAGGGCGGGGTGGGGGGGGGATGGGTAAATTAGACTATATTAAGAACGTCTGTTCATCAAAGGTTACCATTAAGAAAATGCAGGGCTTCCCTGGTGGCACAGTGGTTGAGAGTCCGCCTGCTGATGCAGGGGACGCGGGTTCGTGCCCCAGTCCGGGAAGATCCCACATGCCGCGGAGCGGCTGGGCCCGTGAGCCATGGCCGCTGAGCCTGTGCGTCCGGAGCCTGTGCTCCGCAACGGGAGAAAAAAAAAAGAAAATGGAAAGGAGGCAACCACAGAGTGGGAGAAGTACTTAACATATACATATCTAATAAAGAACCCATATCCAGAATATTTGACGAACTCTTACATACTACTTAGGAAAAGATGGACAACCTAATAGAAAAATGAACATGAACAGATACTTCACTGGGTATGAAATAGGGGTTATCTAAGTGGGTAATTGAAGTACATAGCTTAATTAATTGTCAAGCCACACAAATTAAAACCAGTGCGATACCACTGTACACCCACCAGGGTGGCTAAAATGAAAAAGGCAAAAAAATACCTGAGTGTTGGTGAGGACGTGTAGCCACAAAACTCTTGTCCCCCACTGGTGGGAGTGTAAATTGGTACAGTCACTTTGAAAAACTATTTGGCATTATCTAAAGCTGAATATATGCATATCTGGTGGCCAAGCAATTTCAGAAGTCAGGGTTGTGGAGCCCTTGCTGGTGCACGGGGTGGGGGATTAGTACTGGAATGGTGCACAGGGGGGCTCCTGGGATGCTGGTAGCCTTCTGTTTCTTGACATTGGTGCTGATTTTACGGATGTGTTCATTTTGTGATGATTCACTGAGCTCTACCTTTAGGACTGATGTGCTTTTCTGTGTGTATGTTAATGCTTTGAGAAAAAGTTAAGCATATATACAGAGAAGTGACTAATCTTTAGCTTTAAATGCCTACTACTGGCTATTAAAGATGAGAACTTTTTTAGATAGTAAATTACTCATTAAATAGTTGGGTTTAGGGAAAGAAATTTTTAGCATATGGCATATTGAAGAAGACGATATACATTTACATAAATATATTTTTATTGGAAAAAAAAGACCTGTTGTCTCCTAGGTGCTAGACTTCCTCAGCTTGTTCTTACTAGAAAACTTTTTGGTTATTTGATTTGCGAATTTGGGCTATAAAACCTATGTGAGGACCAGTTTAGTTTATGACTACAAAATCTGACATGAGGCTTATTCTCTGTACATCAGCATCAGGGATTTTTTTCTTTTCTTTAATTTTTTTTTTTTCTTCCTTATTCTCAGAATGAGTAGGATGATGGGTGGTGGTAGAGGTAGTGATTTGGATTTCTAGGGCAGGGGTCAGGAAACTGTAGCCCATAGGCCAAACCTGGCTCTGTTCCTGTTTTTGTAAAGCTTTATTGGAACACGGTCACACTTACTCCTTTACATATTGTCTATGGCTGCTTTTAACTATAATGACAGCTGAGTGGTTGCAACTGAGACCGCATGACCTGCAAAGGCTAAAATATTTACTGTCTGGTCTTTTACAGAAAGTTTGCCAACCCCTGTTGTAGATCACCTACTTCTAGAGTACTCATTCATGTGAACCCTACGTTTTAAGAGCCTTTGCTGTCTGTTATGATAGTCACTAGCCACATGTAGCTATTTCACTTTTAAATTAATAAGAAACTCAAGTCATTTGTATTAGCAACATTTAAGCCCTCAGTAGCTACCTGTGGCTAGTAGTGACTGGATTGGACATGCAGGTATGCTACATGTCCATCATCCACAAATTCTCTGCAACAGCCCCGATTCAGCCACTTGGTTTCTCTACTGTCTCATTCATTGATAATCCCTGCTGATATGCCTGTTTCTTTCCTCTGAATTTATTTTCTTTTTTCCTCTCTTTGTAATTTCTTTCTATCCTCTAAAAACTAAGTTTGAATCCCAGTTTATTTAAATATTAAATATATTAATTTTTCACCGTTTTGTGTTTCTTTAGTTCATCAGGAAGATTATAAGATACTTAAAGGTGGGGACTATGTTCTCTGTTGCTTTGTAGTGCCTGGCACATAATAATCTTTGTCACTGTTGTTGTTTTAATATGTACTATATCTCCCTAAATAATGTAAAATTATTTCATTTTTTTCCCCTGTAGGTATAACGAACTGTAAACTAAAAAAAAAAAATCAAAAGCAAAGATGGGTGAAAAGAAACCAGAGCCTTTGGACTTCGTGAAAGATTTCCAGGAATACCTGACTCAGCAGACCCATCATGTCAACATGATTTCTGGATCAGTTAGTGGGGACAAAGAAGCAGAGGCTCTTCAGGGAGGTAGACTCCTCTTAATATTATTAAATAATTCACTTTTTATAAATATATTAGTGTTTGTGTGTCATTACCCGTAGTTTGAAGCCCACTACTGTTCACTAATGTGAATCATTCCGTTTTTCCTAGAAAGATATGGGCAATTTTTTTCCCCTTCTTTAAACATGTCAAGTTTTTGCTGAGGGAAAGTAAAGCTCCAGCAGGGCTTACTGTGGCCCAGAGATGCATTATGGTCTTGTGGGCAGGTTAGGGGTTCTAAATTCCCTTCCCATTCTCCCGGTTCTATTAGCTAACAGCAGACACAAGGAACCAAAAGGGGGTCCAGCTTCATTACACAAGGGGTTTGGCCATTAGGAAATCTGGGTTAGACCTGAGACAAAATAGGGGTTTGTGTTTCTTCTCTTACAATAAAGAGAAGGCCAACCGTGTACACCCACCTAGGGGGAGAGACCAGAGCAGAGGAAGCAGTGGCCTACTTGAGCCTGTTCTACCTGACCTACAGATACACTGTCTGCTTTGCTTACCGCAAGAAGACTGGAATCTATTTCTGAACTGAGCTCAGGAGGTAGCCAACTACAGGCAGTGGGCCCCATCTGGACTGCTGTTTTTACACGACCTGCAAGCTAAGAGTGGTTTCTACGTTTTTAAATGGTTGGGGTTGGGGGGAAACAAAAGAAAAATAATGTCATGATGTGAAAATTATATGAAATTCCAACTTTAGCATCCATAAATAAAGTCTTATTGAAACATAGCCATGCTTGCTTGTTTACCTGTTTTCTATAGCTGTTTTTGAGTTACAACAGCAGAGTTGAGTAGCTGGGATAGAGACCATGTGGCCCACAAAGCCTAAAGTATTTGGTATCTGACCTTTACAGGAAAAATTTGCTAAACCTTGACCTAGGTGGTCTAGGGCCTTATAATCCAGGGACCAGCAACAGCAGAGACCAGTACCCTTGACCTAGATGGTCTAGGGCCTTGTAATCCAGGGACCAGCGACAGCGGAGATTAGGCATCACCTGGGAGCTTGTGAGAGGTGCAAAATGTCAGGTGCCACCCCAAATCTACTGAATCAGAAGCTGTATTTTAATACGATCCCCAAGTGATTTCGTATACTCATTCTGTTTTGGAAGTTACTGGCTTGGGAAAGCAATGGGAGAAGTGGGGACACTGAGCCTTGCTGTCCCTCCAATGCGACGGGCCTGTTGGATGTTGGACTTGCGCCAACCAGCAAAGTCACTTCTCTTCTCCTAGTGAAGGGTAGAGGAAACAGTAGAGCAAAGGGCTTGAATTGTCTGTACCTGCACTGCTGCCTCCTGCAGATGAAGTAGAAGTGCTTTTCCCATGAAGCTGTAGGAACAAACATTTCCCTCTTAATACTTCAGTGTACAATTCCTGGACTGAGATCCAAGAGAGCAGGGTTGTAGTCCCCCGTCTGTTGGTTTTCCAGATTATGAGCACTTGCCCCTTCAGTTTCTTTATCTGTACAAAGAAGTAGTTTGATTAGGTTAAAAGCAAACAGCCAAACATTTCTTAACTCTGAAATTCTTACAGATCATAACATGCAGAGAGGTATCAGATACAATATTTCCCTATATGTGCTTAATTAGAATTTTAAGATCCTAAATGCAACCCAGAATCTAGAACATATGTGTAAGCTGATTGGAACTGCAGAACTCAACATTAATTGTTTTAGGTTAAATAGATTAGGATTTTGGGAGATGACCACGACTGCCCCTTGTATTTGTAGAAGTGGCTGGAATCTTAAAACACGTGTGACTGCCGTCACTGTTTACCCCCGTCTCCTTACCTGTCTGATAAATACCGTACCCTGTTACCTTTCTCAAAAGTGTGTTGAGGACTGATATAATTTATGTGTTAGTAATTTGAAATACCCCTAATAGAATACTGCTTTTGTATAAAGTTAACCTCAGTTCAGGAAGACTGTGATTTTTGTGCATTTAACTTTTGTGCTAAGCAGACTGTCTATTTATGAAAGATTTTCTACCACTCAACACTAAATTGCTAAATTGAGTTGATTCTGAGACGCATAATTTCTTTTGCTATACTTTGTTTATAGCTGGAACAGATGGTGATCAAAATGGACTTGATCACCCATCTGTTGAAGTTTCCCTGGATGAAAACTCAGGAATGTTAGTAGACGGGTTTGAAAGGACCTTTGATGGGAAGCTCAAGTGTCGGTACTGCAACTATGCCAGCAAAGGCACCGCACGGCTCATTGAACACATTAGAATCCACACAGGTAACGGAGAAGTGGCTGGAGAGGGCATTTCTTTACGGGCAGGTTGATCTATCATATAAATAGTTGTGATAGTTTGAAAATGAAGGTGGATGTAAGGTTTGAATAAATGGAGAAGTGACTCCATTTTTACACAGCAATAGCATACAGCATACAAGGAAGTGAGGCCCCTTGTACAGCTTCCCCTTCCTTAGCCATCTTCCTTCTTAATCTAAATAATCTCAGCATCTGTCTGCTTCTCAGTTTGGGCAGGTTAATGCTGAAGACAGCATGAAGTGATGTTTTTATCTTTATCCTTACTAAGTACGTTTCCTTTGCAGACCAGGGAAAAGGTTTCTGTACGGTTGCAGGCTACACTGCTAACCCTCAGATGTCACCTTAGCCATCCCTTCTGTGAAAGGGATTCCTTCCACTAATCAATATAGTATAAAGGTTGTTATATGCAGGTTTCTTAATAAATTTTAATAATTTTTTTTGCAAATGTGTTATTCTGAAAAGCATTTTATTTTTCAATCAATTTCTAAATCTAATGAATGGACAAAACATGAAACTTTTCATAAATGAGCTACTCTTGCAGTTTCTCCCCCATTTTTCTTTTTAAACAGGTGAGAAACCTCATAGATGTCACTTATGTCCATTTGCATCTGCTTATGAGCGTCATCTGGAAGCCCATATGCGTTCCCATACAGGAGAAAAACCATATAAATGTGAATTGTGTTCCTTCCGCTGCAGTGATCGAAGTAACCTGTCCCATCATCGAAGGCGCAAGCATAAAATGGTACCAATTAAAGGTACTAGGTCTTCCTTAAGCAGCAAGAAGATGTGGGGGGTTTTACAGAAGAAAACAAGCAATCTGAGCTACAGCAGACGAGCACTAATCAACTTAAGCCCACCTTCCATGGTGGTTCAGAAGCCAGACTACCTTAATGACTTTACCCATGAGATACCGAATATCCAGACTGACTCCTATGAAAGTATGGCAAAAACCACACCAGCTGGTGGCCTGCCAAGGGACCCCCAAGAACTCATGGTTGACAACCCTTTAAACCAGCTGTCAACTCTAGCAGGACAGTTGTCCAGTTTGCCACCTGAAAACCAAAACCCCACATCCCCTGATGTAGTTCCCTGCCCTGATGAGAAGCCTTTCATGATGCAGCAGCCCTCTGCTCAAGCAGTAGTTTCTGCCGTGTCAGCCAGTATTCCTCAGAGCTCCTCTCCCACTAGCCCTGAATCTCGGCCATCACATAGTCAGAGGAACTATAGTCCGGTGGCAGGTCCGAGCAGTGAACCAAGTGCTCACACGAGTACTCCCAGCATGGGAAACAGTCAGCCAAGCACTCCAGCTCCGGCCCTGCCGGTCCAGGACCCTCAGCTTCTACACCACTGCCAGCACTGTGACATGTACTTTGCCGACAATATCCTTTACACTATTCATATGGGATGTCATGGGTATGAAAATCCTTTTCAGTGTAACATATGTGGATGCAAATGTAAAAACAAGTATGATTTTGCCTGTCATTTTGCAAGAGGGCAACATAACCAACACTGATGGAAAACAATCTCGTTATGCTTTACTTGCTTTGCCTTTTTGTGTTTTGTAGTTTACTGTTTTCTCTGCAGGGGAGGGGTGGGGGGTGTCGTCCCTATTAAGGTGTTTGCTAATTTAAAGTCTATACATACAGAGTATAAATTTGACAGTGGAAACAAAATTTCTTTTTTTTTTTTCCATAAAAACCTCATCAGAGTCATTTATGTATTAGAACAGTTGGACACGTTGGTGTCTGTTTTTTCCTTTCATTTAGACATTTGAGAACTGGAATGCAATGATAATCTTACAAGTGGTCATTTAAATTTCTCACATTTATGGTCCATAAAAACTTCAAGGCTGATAGATACCCTTGGTATTTCAACATCTACACTGCAGCTAGATGTTATTTCTGCCATAATTTCAAAACGGTAAATTACTTTCTCACAAAATCTGTTACAGCTTATTTCAGTGTTTAGTGGAGGAATTGCCTTTAAAATTGCCTTTAAAATGAATTAAAAACTATTTAGTTAACATAGCTTAGTTGAATCAGTAGTTTAATTTCAACTGATAATAGTAAAGTAATTTCAGTGTAGTAAATCGTTTTTCCATAAGGGAAAATATAAAACATTTAATTCTGTTAAAATTAAAGTTACAAAAATATGAGGTAAAAGTTCTGAAAAGAAATGAAACTTAAGACTAACTTAAAAATGGAATTTAATATTTAAAATACCTGCCTAGGGCTTCCCCAGTGGCGCAGTGGTTGAGAGTCCGCCTGCCGCCGATGCGGGGGACGCGGGTTCGGTGCCCCGGTCCGGGAAGATCCCACATGCCGCGGAGCGGCTGGGTCCGTGAGCCATGGCCGCTGAGCCTGCGCGTCCGGAGCCTGTGCTCCGCCACGGGAGAGGCCACAGCAGTGAGAGGCCCGCATACCGCAAAAAAAAAAAAAAAAAAAAAAAAAAAAACCTGCCTATTCAACTTGTAGTTTAAACACACAGCAATTTTCCATTGGATTCTTTTTATTATACTTGTAATTTAAAAACTACAGGTAAATACATGAGAATGCTAGAAATATCAGAGGATTATCTATGAAGATGCCTTTTTTCCTTTTAATCTGAACTGTTCATTTAAATCTTCATTCTGATGTTACATGTGAGGTTGATAACTATACTGAGAATCTGTTATTCCTTCTATTCCTTTGATGACCAAAGAGGTACAGTGGAAGTCATCCATCCTATTCCTAGGAAATGCGGTCCTTCCCCCCAAAATCTGAAGTTTCCTTTTCCTGCCTTCTATCCATTTATTGCTTATAATTTTCAAGAAAAGGTAGGTATAGAAACACATGGGGGCTTCCCTGGTGACACAGTGGTTAAGAGTCTGCCTGCCAGTGTAAGGGACATGGGTTCGAGCCCTGGTCCGGGAAGATCCCACATGCTGCGGAGCAACTAAGCCCGTGCGCCACAACCACTGAGCCTGTGCTCTAGAGCCCGCGAGCCACAACTACTGAGCCTGCGTGCCTAGAGCCCGTGCTCCGCAACAAGGCAAGCCACCGTAATGAGAAGCCCACGCACCGCAACGAAGAGCAGCCCCCGCTCGCTGCAACTAGAGAAAGCCTGCACAAAGCAACAAAGACCCAACGCAGCCAAAAATAAATAAAATAAAATAAAGTAAATTAAAAAAAAAAAAAAAAGAAACATGGGAAAATGTGATGGTGAAGTGATACTTACAAAAATGAGAACATATGTCCAAAATGAATTCTGGACTCCTCTTCAGAATTGGCCATTTAAGATATTTTCTGTGAATTCAAGTTGTAATGCTTATTTGCAGTTTTATCAGTCTTTAATGTACAGCAAGAAAACTATTTAAAACTGTGAATTGAATCATCATTAGTAGAAGAGAATAAAAAAAGTGTGGAAATAGATATAAAAATGCATTTAAACGGTATTTAATTTGTTTACAAAAATAAAACTTGCTCTATAAATCCACAGTAATTAATTTTGATTAGGAGGCTGTTTTTGTGTAATAACTAGCATACTCTGAGGACAGCTTGGTCAAACAATAAAATATATTGTTACTAACTGTTGGTTTCTGTGTACTTTGCAAACTTTTTATTTTTAATTTGGTTCAAATCTTGAAAGTTACTAATTGGCTTCTTAAGCAAGTATTCTAACTATTAAGCATTATAACTAAGAAGGACCTCTACACTTAATAGTAAGTGAAAGGGTAATGTTGATGGTATAAGTCCACAAAAACCCCCAAGTGCCAGGTTAATGCATCTTCTGCCCTCCCTCCCAAATGCTAGCAAGCCATTAAAATGAGTTCTGTGGTTTAATATCCAATCTAAACGAATCTCCATCGCATTGTTGAAAAAGCAGCATCAAGGAGTTTATGCAAACAAATGTTGTCAATCTGAGGCTTGTGAGTCTAAAGTCTGCAGCCTGCCTGTTCTGCTCTGTTGGTTGGAGCGCTCGCTGCTCAGATCAGTTTTAGTGCAGCCATTTCCAAATGTGTAACTTGGCCCTCGTACGTATATATTGTCAGAAACAAGTTGCTGTCATTTGGAAGCTTTTGTGGTTATTTTTTTCTTCTATTTTATTCTTCATATAAAAGCAATACCACAAAATAGAAAATGAAAGTTTTCATTAAACGAAAAAGAACTCTCACGTCAAAGCCAGTTTATTCACTATATTCTGGGCCAAATAGTGACAAATACATTTTTTTCTGACAACTAAAGAGATGTTTTGAAAGTACATTTTAGTGCAAACAGATTTTTTTTCACAATTGCAAACTAGAATGTATAATTGTAAAATTCCTAGGACTTAAAGAGCACAGTTGTATTCCAAAGGTATCGATGCTTGAAAGCTGTAGTTAATTCTAAATGCACTAAAGTTTTTGAAGCAAATCTACCTTAGAAACTTTTTTAGTATTGTATTTTTTTAAATATTTAGGGTTTTATTTAAATTTTTTGCGAGTTCTGTATTGGAAAGATGTTAGTATCTTCTATTAAGTATTGAATATGTTTCTCCCATTTTATTTTTAAATATTTTATAGAAATGAGTTCAGACAAGTTTAACATGCACTATTTATAATACTTTGCTGTTAACAGGCAATGTTCTGAAACTAAATTTATTTTTGTTCAGTGAACATAAGTTTAGATTTTTAAAGTTGGTAGATACTTTATCTCCACTAATATTTTTTTAAGAAACTGTGAAGAGATTAACGGAGGAATTTTATTTCAGATTTTATGAATATAGTATGTAGCTACAACTTCTTGAAATTCAAGTAAAGGCTAGACTTTTACTTTGAAAAAATTTCACTGGATATTTTCCAGTGCTATTTCATTTTAGAAATAAGTGTTTGCCATTCATCTGCAGAACTGTTTGACAAAGGGAATATTACTAAAAAAATGTTCGGAGATAAACCTCATTATATTTATCAAATGGATGTATTATTTTTTTAAAAATTCCCTGCTAAGGACTTTTCATTAAGTAGTCTTAGAGGGTATATGGTTTCTAGAACTTGGTTTTGTTAATATGTACTTTGATGTCAAGAACGTATTTTGTATGTAAAACATAAAACTTGAGTATGGTTGCAAAACACACTATTGTTTAGGGATTCCAGAAAGCAGTTTAATGCTGAAATAACTCTAGTATGTAGTTCATATTGTGAATGAAGCTTTGCTTTTGTAATATATGAATAAAAAATAACACTTTCTAATGATCTCGATTTTTCTTTTTTGAAAACTAGGATCCAATTAGTTTTTAAAATAATTTTCCAGTGTGTAAACTTTTTTTTTTTTTTTTTTAATTTTATGGCTACCTTGGTTTGGATTTGTAGAGTGCCTTACCCATGAGAAGATGTTGCGTGAGTTAAAAGCAAAAACAGTTCAATAATGAGCATCTTGTCTCCTTCCTAATTTCTTCTCTTTATTTAAGGTGTGACCCCTGCCCCCCCAACTGTTCTGGCACATAAATGAGGAAGGCTTCATGCTTCCTGATGCTTAATTATCTGATGCTTACTTTTCCATGTCACATCTGACAAGTGACTGACTGTGAAGTAGTTTCTGTTAGGACAAATGGATCTTTTAGAATGGACTGATTTTTCCCCCACCTTTGGCAATTCACATCATTGGCCTAGAAAACATCCAGTAATACAGAATTGTTTAAATTAGTTTGCAAAATTGTAACCAAAATGGCTTTGATTGGAAATCAAGTTTTAATGCTGCTTTGAAAAATACTTCCGTACAATGTTATCTTTCTCATAATGAAAAAAAGAAATAACATCTGGTAAGTCCATGGTTCGTTGAAAGCACAGGTATTTTTTGTTTCCTTGTCTTAGGTCTTCCAAAAACTCTGCTTTGAGCTTGTTAAGTTCTTCGGCTAGACGTTTCAAGTTGTACGGAAACACCTGTTCACCTAAAATAAAGATATTCTCAAATTATCTGTGTAAATTAAATCAAGCTGGACTGATGACAGCAGGAAATTAATTTGATGACTTCAGACAAACCATTCAGATTCGTCTATAAATCATAATTGAGTTGGTGTAATATATAGACTAAGGTCACATTAATGTGACACAGGCACATCATTTAAATAACTTGCTATGACGTGCACGAGCAGAAAAGACAAACCTGAAAGGGACTTTTTGTTGACGAGATAAGTTGACTTAGTCTTATTGAATTAGCAGGTGGTAAGGCAAAAAAGCAGAGCTAGAAAATGACAATTTGGTTTTGAAGCTCTGATAGACAATACCTGGAACAGTTGTCCAATATAATTTTCTATAATGATGGAAATATTCTATATCTGCCCTATTCAATTCAGCAGCCACTAGCCATGTGGGTAGTGTGACTGAGAACTGATTTTTTTGTTGAACAGCTTTACAGCGATATAAGTCACATAACATACAGTTTACCCATTTAAACTACAATTTAGTGGTTTTAGTATATTCACAGATATAAGCAACTATCACCACAGTCAATCTTTGAACATTTTTATCATCTGTACTCCTAGGTATCACCCTCTTAACTCCATTCCCCCTCTCTCTGCCCTCAGTCCCTAAGCAACTGTTAATCTACTTGGGGTCTCTAGATTTCCCCATTGTGGACATTTCACATGACTGGATTCATAATGTGTGGCCTTTTGTGACTGGCTTCTTGCACTTTGCATGATGTTTTTAAGGTTCATCCATGTTGTAGTACTTCATTCCTTTTTATGGCTGAACAATCCATTGTATGGATAGACCACATTTGGTTTGTCAGCCGGTGGACATTTGAGTTGCTTCTACCTTTTGGCTATTAGGAATAATGCTGCTATAAGCACTTGTGTACGAATTTTTATAGGAACATATGTTTTCATTTCCAGGTCCCATGGTAATTACATTTAATTGTCTGAGGAACCGCTAGGCTGTCTTCCAAAGCAGCTGCACCACTTTACATTCCCAGCAGTGGTGTATGTGGGTTCTGAGTTCTCCACATCCTACCACTTGGACTTTTGGATTGTAGCTGTCCTAGTGGGTGTGCAGTGGTATCTCACTGTGGTTTTGATTAGCATTTCCCTGATGACTAATGATGTTTTCATGTGGTTACTGGTCATTTGTATATCTTCCCTGAAGAAATTTCTATTCAGATTCTTTGCCCATTTAGAAAATTGGGTTATTTTTATTATTGAGTTGTGAGAGTCCTTTATGTATTTCGGATATAAGTCCCTTATGAGATGTGATTTGCAAATATTTTCTCCCATTCTGTGGGTTGTCCCTTCACTTCCTTGATGGAAGGAGAACTGAATTTTTTAATTTTATTTAAGCACAGTTCTAGAAGCTAGTACCACCTCCTTCACACACACACACAAAATTAATGGGTAGGAAAAGAGTCAAGAGTAATTTGGGCATAACCCTATTCCCCCTTCCCTTCATTTTACGGACAGGCAAATAGTTGAAAGAACTCCTACAACTATTTTAGTTTTCATTCTGATCTGATGCCATTTTTGTTCCAGCTCTTTTTCAAACTTTGGATTACAACGCATAAATGAGTTGCAGGTTGCAACCAGTGTTTTTCTAAGATGGAATCAAATAGAACACAGTTCATTAAACATGTGAAGGTTTTGTGAAACTTGTTTCTATGCAGGAGTGTGTCTGTGTACTGGGCTACACACTAGGTTACAGTATTAAAACCTGCTTACGGATCATGGTTCAAAAAAGTCTGGGGCTTCCCTGGTGGTGCAGTGGTTGAGAGTCCGCCTGCTGATGCAGGGGGCGCAGGTTTGTGCCCCGGTCCGGGAAGATCCCACATGCCGCGGTGCGGCTGGGCCCGTGAGCCATGGCCGCTGAGCCTGCGCGTCCGGAGCCTGTGCTCCGCAACGGGAGAGGCTACAACAGTGAGAGGCCCGCGTACCGAAAATATATATATCAATCAATAAATCAATAAATCAATCAATCCTCCCATCACTACCTTGCCTTACCCTACTTTTCTTCAGAGCACCGGCATATATTCATATATATATATATATATATATATATTTTTTTTTTTTTTTTTTTTTTTTTTTTTTTGTCTGTCTCCTCACTATGATGTTCTGCTCCCTCTCAACTCCCCAGTATCCAAAATAAAGCCTAGTACAGAGTAGCCATTCAATAAAAACCTATTGGATGGATGAATGCCTGGTTACAGAGGTAGAAGTTTTAGCTTAATATAACCAAGTTGCATATTTAAACTGAAAACATGATGTAAACTTTATGAATGAAAGCAAATAAACTACCCACGTCCAGGGAACAAGAGTAGCAGGAAAGAATAGTCTCAACTAAATAGAATCTTAACTACTCGACACACCTTTCGCTTCCTTCATTGTCTGAGAGACAATTCTTCGGAGGGTCTGATCAGCTTGATGAAGAATGTTAGTTGAACAAATAATTCTGTCTGTTTCCTAGGCAATAGACATTGTTATTGGAACAGTTATGTAGTTTTACAAAAGAAATAACTAAAGTGTAGGGGATGCATAGGTGAAGATATACAGAAAAGGAAACATGACTTTTCTGTTCCAGTTATTCTTCCCTAGGAGAGGGTCTAAACGAAATACATCCAGTTGTAAACTGGGTTCCACGTAGGCAGTATGCTGGTAAATGTCTAACAATGGGCTCTCAAAGAGAAAAACACAAACCTATCCATAGTATTTTGTCTATTTCTACGGTGTAAATATTCCCATCCATGCCCACTTCAAGCTACCAACATGTCAACAGGCTCCAACATTTCTGAAAATTTAACAGTCGTCTTTGACCAGGCAGTACGAGCTCCCTCCAGAGTACCACTGCATCCAGGTGTCAGGAGCTGAATGCTGGTAAGATGCCAAGGCAGGGACAAAGTGTCTCTCACATGTTACTCATATTTTACACTCGGGTCAAAAAGATATTCCTACAAAAAGTTCCTTCTCATTTATACTAAATCTAAACTGGAAGACTTACCTTTTGTTCCACATTCTCCTCCACGTATTTTATTGGATTTTCCAAAGCAGTAAGCAGTAAATCAGTCAATTTCAGTCTATAAGAGAAGGTAGGATAAAATAAATCCTTGTATCAAACCCGTTTTTAAAGAACTTGTGTTTATGGGTACTAAGCTGAATTCTAGAGGAATGAAAGTGGTATATCCAAACTCCTGAAAAAAAGGGGAAAAGCAAAGTGATTTGGGAGCTACCTTCTACTTGCAAAATTAAAATGCAGAAGCTCAAAACAAGTGATAAGCCCCCCAAGTCCCCTCATGTAAAAAATATTAATTTCCTAAGACTCATATCAATAAGGTTTTAAAAGACATTCTCTCTTTTCCCTCATTAACTGCTGAACTTTAGGCTCCTAGAACTTTATATTCCCTAAAGAAGGAGGCTTAGTCTTTATTTTCTGGCTTCTGCTCATTTAGTGGATGTGAATTTGCAAAGTTCCCCACAGGACAAGAGGTCATCGAGGGTTGCAGTAGAATACATTTATTCATTTAACAAATATTTATTGAGCATCTTCATATATGAAAAATGTTGTACAACTATGTATGTGAAACTATGTGCTAAGCTGGGGGTGTAGCAAGATCCCTACCCTCTCTAAGCCTGATAACATAATGGAGAGAGACAGAGAATAAATAAATAAGCAAAAAATAATAGTTTCAGACAGTGACAAGTGGATAAGTGAGTGAAGATAATGAACAAAGTGATTATAAGAGAGTGACTGGCTAGCCTATTTAACACCCTTCACGCTGGGTAGGATGGTCAGGGAAGCCAGTGAAGCTTACATAGTGGGAAGGGTAGAGGGGACGGCAAGCACTATGGCCCCGAGACAAGAACAAGCTTCTCGTGTTCATGGGACAGAAAAGGCCAGTTTGGTTGAAAAGGAGCAAGGGGAGAGTCGTGGGACATGAGGCTGGGGAGTTAATCAGGATTAGAGCTGGGGGGCGGGGAGGATAAATTGGGAGGTTGGAATTGACACATACACACTACCATATATAAAATAGGTAACTAACAAGGACCTACTGTAGAGCACAGGGAACTCTACTCAGTACTCTGTAATGGCCCATATGGGAAAAGAATCTAAAAAAGAGTGGATAATAGGTATAGGTATAACTGACTCACTTTGCTGTCACTTGAAACTAACACAACATTGTAAGCCAACTGTACTCCAATAAACATTAAAAACAAACAAAGAAATTTAGGGATCAGATTTAAAATTCCAAAAAAAGGAAAAGAAAGTACTGAACGTCATGTCTCTGAGAATGTAAATTATGAAGTCTGTCACTCAAACATCATGTGCACGACAGGCAGATTTTCGTCTGATGAGATTTTTAATTATACGAAGTAAAAACTTTTAATGCAATCATGAGAGAGTTACACGTCAAAGTAAAGCTCTAATTTAAGTTTTCCAGAATAGTCTCATCTTAAAAACCAAGATTCTTTTCCCCCCAGCGTTCCACTCTGTTTTTGCTT
Source organism: Platanista minor (assembly GCA_004363435.1). NCBI lineage: Eukaryota > Metazoa > Chordata > Mammalia > Artiodactyla > Platanistidae > Platanista > Platanista minor. The sequence goes on along the minus strand of RJWK010017716.1, from coordinate 17,212 downwards.
ACCTAAACTTTTCCCCCTATGAGTCACCAAACTAGAACAACAAAACATCTTCCTTGAACGGACGTATTTTTAGTAAAAGAAAAGAACGTTAAAAAAAAAAAAATCAGGGTTAGATTGTGCAAGTTATGGTAAGGAGCTTAAATTTTACTCAGATACAAGGAGTAGCACTGAAGAAACGTAAGCCAGTGAAGTCACTAAATTAAACCTTCACCTCAACGTGATCTTTCTCACAAAGAAAAGAGCCCAGGTTCTGGAATGAGTGAGACTGCAATGGGTCCAAATCTTGGCTCTGCCATTTACTATCTGGATATGTTACTTTACTTACCTGGGCCTCAGTTGTCCCATCATGAAAGGGGGATAATTATATCTGCCCTCAAAGGGTTGTTGTGAGGACTGAATCAGATTATACATATAAAGTGCTCAGAACTTGCCCAGGACATAGTATCTGCTCAATAGCTGTTGCTGCTAATAGTAGTACTAAAAGTGTTCAGAACTTGCCCAGGACATAGTATCTGCTCAATAGCTGTTGCTGCTAATAGTAGTACTAGTAGTAGCATTAGTAGTGGTAATAGTAGTGGTAGTGGTAACAGTAATAGTAGTGGTAATAGCAGTAGTGGTGATAGTAGTATAGTAGTAGCAGCAGCAGCAGCAGTAGTAGTGTTTCACAGAAGCCTGGGAAAGGTATATTTCTCACATCATCTTTCAACTTCCAATTCAGGGTCACCAGACTTCAGACTTCAGTCATAGCCATGCTATGACTATTTGGGACCATATTCTGAAGACCCAAAACAAAACTGAAGATTATGTTCAGGGTTGGTACTGACACTGGCAAAGCTCACACTCCTCCTTGCTTCTAGCAAGAACTGGCCCCCAGAGCAGTGATGGTAACCTTAGACTGCTCTCATGGGCCAAAATGGGGTATCTCAATGCCTCAATCAGCCATTCACTTGTGAAGGAAAACATTTTCAGTACTCCAGAAAGAGTAGCCATCAACTGGCTACATGCTCGCCTTCTCAAAGTTTCAAGATATTATGAGAAGTTAAAATTAGAAATCTCAGCCATAGCTTATTTCATTAACCCTATAAACAAGTTACTTAAATCGAATTTTTTTCTTAGAATGTTAGAGTATTACAAAATCCATGGAAACTGTATCCTGGGAACAAAACATTTTGAGGAATGAGTTTAAAAAATTAGCCTTTTAAAAACTGCTGATCCCCTCTGGACAACAGTCAGGCAGGAACTAAGGAACTGTGGGCAATATACCTCTCGAACTGTGCTGTCCCATGCAGGAGCCGCGGGCCACATGCAGCCAGTTAAGTTTAAAGTGATTAAAATAACATTTAAAATTCAGGTAGTAAGTTGCACTGGCTATACTTCAAGTGCTCAGTGGTCAGTCGCATGTGGCTAGCAGCTACCATACTGGGCGGGGCAAAGAGAACATTTCTATCATCAGTGAAACTTCTATCAGAAATGTGCTGAACTAGAACTCTCCAGAACTCTAGAACTCTCAAGACGTATTTTAGGAATGAAATGCATTAGACACCATAGCCACAAGCCTCACAGCTACACAAGCAGTGTAACTGGAGTGAGGTTTTAGGCAAACTAGGATTTAGTACCAGTTCCATTCCTTTCCTCTCTATAAGAAAACTACTGGGCAGTCTATTTAGACTATGCTACTTCAGCAAGAGTATCAGAGATGTGCCCTACTCTGAACTCCCTGCCCTGACCTCTGGGAAACAGTATAATTTTAACAAGAGTACACATTTGCAAACAAAACTGGGCTCGTGTCTCAGCTGTAACTTACAATCTTAGTGACTCTGGGCAAACTAAACTTCCTCACTCAGTTTCCTCTTCTAAAGAAAGGGGAAATAATGTCCCTCTCCAAGGCTTGTGTGAAGAGTAACCAGGTGGATATAGGGAAAGCATTCAGCACAGTGCCTGGCTCAGCAAAGCAGCTAGTGAAGGACAACTTTGAGTAGGCTACCTCGCCTCTGAAGCACATGCTGGGCTCTGAATTGTGAGGCTGTTGTGTTCCCAAGCATTTTTCTCAGGGTTGGGCTTTTCTATCTTGCTTCCCATCAGGTGGATGGTCTCGGCAGGCACTGGAAGTGGTCTCTGACCATTCCTCTGTAGACAGGTCTCGAGCGAACACTCTAAAAAGAGCTGGCAAAAGCCTAATGAATCTGAAAACCATTCAAAAACCACAAAATTACTAGGGTACTGTTTTTCCAAAATGTGAAATAAACGTACTTAAACAAGTTATCCCACCTGCAGCAGGAAAGACCATTTGCAATACTGAACATGTAGCTTTGAAAATTAAGTAAATCCATATAAACCTCCTAATCCAATCAAGTTCTCACTAAAGACAGTAGTGATTTTGATATGCGAATAAATGTCTCTGAGTGTAAGAAAAAAAATGTGTTAATTACATTTCCGAGCCAGCTGATAGACTTCATATCTCATACTTTGATAATAAAAGTTGTCATCTAAAATCAAAAGCAGAGGTCTAGAAACAGCAGTCTTCGTTAAGAGATAGTGAGACTGGGCCTCAAGTGCTGAAGAAGATATCAGATCTTGATCCTTCAAGCAGGTTAGAAAATCCTCCCACATGGCTTCAGTCCTGCTGGGTGGGGCAGACATCTGACACCCGTTAATGACAGCCAGAAAGAAGTATTCAAGGTACTTCAACAGTTCCTGGCGAAGCGATTTCCACTGGGATGGCTGCAAAATACCGTAGAATTGCAATTTATATTAGGCTTTGGCCAGTAGGGTGGTCATGCCTCAACAACCCCCTGCTCCATATGATAATTTCTGAACCATTCTGAGTTCTCTAGACACAACTTGCGGGCTTCCCTGGTGGCGCAGTGGTTGGGAGCCCGCCTGCCGATGCAGGGGACGCGGGTTTGTGCCCCGGTCCGGGAAGATCCCACATGCCGCAGAGCGGCTGGGCCCGTGAGCCATGGCCGCTGGGCCTGCGCGTCCGGAGCGTGTGCTCCGCGGCGGGAGGGGCCGCAGCGGTGAGGGGCCCACGAACCGCAAAAAATAAATAAATAAATAAATTAGACACAACTTGCTTTCTCATCTTCATGTCTTCATACACGCTGTTCCCTCTGCCTGAAAAACTACTCAGTGATGTTAGTTCTCTGTGAACTCTTCTCAGACTCAACCATGCAGAAGGCAGCTCAGATCGTCCCTTGCCTATCATGACACGCTGTTCTGTGTATACTGGGTCTCCACTCTAACAGGGTTTACATTGTTTAAGTATCTCTATGTCCCTGCTAGATCAACAGTCTACTGTATACCCAGGCTTCAGCAGAGGGTCAGACACCTAATAGATGCTCCAGAAATTTATATGAAATGACTGAATGAATAAGTGAATAAATGAAAGAATGAAAAGCTGTTACCATCCAGGAGAAAGGAGGAACGAAAATCAATACCCTGGGACTTCCCTGGTGGCACAGTGGTTAAGAATCCACCCGCCAATGCCAGGGACACGTGTTTGATCCCTAGTCCAGGAAGACCCCACATGCTGTGGAGCAACTAAGTCCATGCGCCATAACTACTGAGCCTGCACTCTAGGGCCCGTGAGCCACAATTACTGAAGCCCACGTGCCTAGAGCCCGTGCTCTGCAACAAGAGAAGCCACCGCAATAAGAAGCTTCCGCACCACAGTGAAGAGTAGCTCCCGCTCGCGGCAACTAGAGAAAGCCTGCCTGCAGCAACAAAGACCCAACGCAGCCAAAAATTTAAAAAAATCAATATCCTGCCAAAATAAGATAGTCTGGCTAAGATACAGCAATGCTCATTTGCCCTTGAAATAAGAAAAGTTGTATACAGAAAGAGGATGAGCTGAAAGGTCCCTGGGTCCAGATGAAAAGACCTCAGGCTAATAACAGGATTGGAATGGGATAGGGAAAGATAGAGGAAGCAGATTGAGGAGAAGAGAATAAATAGCTTGAAAATATAAGTAGTCTTGCGCTGCTCAAAGGCTCTGGTGAACACTGACATAGTTATGAGGTCAAGGCTGAAGGGAAAACACAAGGACAGGAGACCAGCATCCCTCTCCTGTCCGTCCATCCTCTACCACATCACTGAGATTATGGCACATAAAACAAATACATCAGCAAAACCCACTCAAAAGGAAACAGAAACACGATCACTTCCTAAAAGGTGAGATATCCTACTAGTGGTGACTGGATGAGCCCCACGGCCTTGATCTGTAGGGGGAGAGTGGAAAAAATATAATAAGAAAAGTGAGGAAAAACCCCAGCAGATACAACAATCCTTATCAACAACTTCCAGGTTTCTCCATAGTGGTAAAAATACTATTACTTAAGTAAATCCGGTGCTACAAGGGGCCTGATACTGTATTTCCCTCACAATTAACCAGGAATGAGGAAGTATATAACTTTGGTGGAGAAGTTCAAAATTCTTCCACATGCCAAATGTACTGTATTTTTGCATATATACTTACAGAGTGGAATCACACCATATTTGCATTTTATTTATGTGAATTCATCTACATTTGGCACTAAATGACAAAAATAACTTTAAAATTTTCAGAATATGTTAATCAAAGAGTATTTTCTCTAGCGTGAGCATGAGATGGGTGATGTGAATCTACTCTTCCCTGCGGAAGTCTCAGTTTTCACATGCTTCTCAAGGGGATGCACCTCACAGCGCTGAGGGTGATCGGAGGGCTTAAAGAGAAGTATGTACTGAGAACCCAAGTTGACCCCTAAATACAAGCCTATTACTTCATCTGGTGGTCAACTAAGAAACAGCCATCTTTTCTTATTCTGGCAGAAACAGGTTTACCCTCAGTTGAATGAAGATCCAGCTTCATTCAGAGGCCAAGTCCTTCATTTGTACAGAATCTGTTGTCACAGGAGGGGCCCTAGTAGGTACCCTGTCACTTACAATTTTCTATCCTTTTTCTTTAAAAGGGTTTCCCCAAACCGCATAACTTAAAGCCCCACAATACCTGGATTCGCCTGGCTGAATGTTAAATTGGCTGTGTTGGAATTTTTGAGAGATTCAGTCCTTTTCAGAACAACCTTCCCAAAGGGTTTTCAGGAGGATATTTGATTATGGGGGACTTCCACCTTGCACGCTGACTTCAGACCCTAACCTTATGCTGGTGGCTGTTTGCATCGTTTTCTATTTCTATTCAACTCATTCTGTTAAACCAGCTCCCCTTTCCTCGAACTCCTGTCTCTCCTCTATCAGAGATCCACCTCCCATACCAGGTATTACCCAGTACAAGTATTGTGGAGTTTGTAGATTTCCCTCCGCGACAGCCGTCTAGGCCCCGCCCCCTCCGTACTGACCAATGGGCGAGCGCTCGCCTCCTCTAGGAAAGCGCCTGGCATGACGTCATCATAGGCGACTACGCCCACGGCCCAGCTACTCTCCTGCCGTAGACGGTGGCTGAGGGTACGCGCGAAGGTCGATTTTCCTGCTGCGGGCAGTCCGCAGAGGACGCAGAGACCTAGCTTCTTCGGCTTCTCGCTGCGCGCTCCTCTGGCGTCCTCGCCTGCCTTCATGCTGTCGCGAGAGACCCGAGGTGGCTGCGAGCGTTGTCTGCGGAAATGTCCGCCAACTGCGCATGCACAGTCTCCCACCGCCGTATTGCGCCGCCTGTTGGCGCAATGGAGGAATGGGCGAGCCTTCGGCTCCAAACACCATGCGTGGTCGCTGTTGTATCTTAGGTCGTCCCCTTGGTGCCCTGAACCCCTGGTACTGAGCTTTCTGTAAGGCGAGTCCTCTAGTCTGGGAAGTCCACGGGGATGCGTTTCGTGAAACCTGGACGTTTCCTAAAGGGTCAGAAAGTTAGACAAACTTCAGTTAGAATCATCCTTCCGGAAACTTGCAAACCATTAGGATCTGCGCCTCGGGTTTTTGTTTGTTGGTTTTTACGATGAAGTCCCTTGCTCAGGAAAATCGCAGAAGAGACTTCGAGTCTTTTCCTCCAGCAGTCTTTGGGAGGTCAATTACTGGAAAATCAAAAAATAGGAGTCGAATCTGAGTCCGACAACTGTGCTCCGCTGCCCCTCACAGATGTGATATGTGGAAGGGCAAAGTAAATAGTAGTCATTGCACCCTAACGCCGCCAGTCGGCACCAAGTGTGAGGAAATAAAGGCAGGAAAGAAACATCCCCAGACTTCCAAGTCCAGTGCATTAATGAAGACCACACTAGGTATTTTAGTGTTAAAAAAGAAATGCTAAGCTATGAAGAAGTATAAAACAAATTCCCTCTGTGGGGATGTGGTGTAGAAAAATTGAATTCATATTCTAGCTTTCACCTAATTTTAGGAGATTATTTCTTAGTCATATGAAGTTATGTTTAAAATGTGAACGAGTGAAAATCAGTGTATACTGGGACAAAATATAATCAATAACCCAATGCTAAATCTGATATATTTGTGATTACAGAGCATGTACACATACATTATCTCATTTTCTTTCTCTTGGATTGAGGTGAGCTTTGAATTAAACATACTTTTCATTTCATGACATTTTATTGTCATAGGCCCAGTGCAAGATCCCTCTCCTTAATTTATTATTTTTCACGACTTATCCACACTCACACTCGTTTCCTCCCCTTTTCCTAGGCAACCTTTTTTTTTCTCGTTTAAACATGGTTATTGTTTGTTTACTTATTTTAAGATAGACTTTTTAAAGAGCAGTTTTAGGTTCATAGCAAAATTGAGCAGAAAATACAGAGTTCACATATACCTCCCCCCACCCCCAGTCTCTCTGGCTATTAACATCCAGTGTGGTACATTTGTTACAATCAATGAACCTACACATCACTATCGCCCAAAGTCCACAGTTTACACAGAGTTTACTCTTGGTGTTATACATTCCATGAGTTTTGGCAAATGTATGATGATATGTATCCATTATTATAGTGTCATAGAGAATAGGTTCACTGCCCTAAAAATCCTCTGTGCTCTACCTATTCATCTCTCCCTACCCCAGCAGCTGCTTATCTTTTTGCTGCCTCCATAGTTTTGCCTTTTCCAGAAGGTTATATAGTTGGAATCATACAGCCTTTTCATATTTTTTTCTTTCACGTCTTTCATGGCTTGATTGCTTGTATCTTTTTAAGCACTGAATGATATTCCACTGTCCGGATGAATCACAGTTTATCCATTCACCTACAAAGGTTATCTTGGTTGCTTCCAAGTTTTGGCAATTGTGAATAAAGCTACTATAAACATCTGTGTGCAGATTTTTGCATGGACGTAATTTTCAACTTATGGTATCTGGGTAAATGCCAAGGAGTGTGATTACTGGATCTTGTGGTAAGAGTATGTTAGTTTTGTAAGAAAGTAACAGACTGTCTTCCAAAGTGGCTGTATCATTTTGCATTCCCACCGCAATGAATGAGAGTTCTTATTGCTTCATATCTTGGTCAGCACTTGGTGTTGTCAGGGTTTAAAATATTCTAATAGGTGGGTAGTGTAACCAAACAGGACCCTATGGGGCCTTCCCAGAACAGACCCCTCCCCCCCACCCAAACCATGTCCTCCACCTGCCTCCTGTCTGTAGAAAAACTTTAGCCTCCTAGGCCTTCCCCAGATTCCAAACAGTAAATTTAATCAGAGAAGTGAGAAAATGTAGAAAGAAAGGAAAACAGTGAAGCAAGACAAAATAGTAATAGTTTAGTCATTAAAGAAAGTCAAGGACCTTTAGTTCCTCCTCAAGGGTTATAGATAATATTCTGAGCCAAGTCCTTTGAGCTCTTTTGCAGATACTGAAATCCCCACCAGGTGGAAGAAGTTAACTCTATGCTGCTAACAAGCACGTATGCATGGGGGTCCTGGAATCAATCTCCAGCAGATACTGAGGGATGACTATCTTCTCTGGTGAGGTTTTTGTTCAGATCTTTTACCCATTTTTAAACTGGGTTGTTCATTTTCTTACTGTTGAGTTGTAAGTGCTGTTTGTATCTTTTGGATAACAGTCCTTTATATGTCTTTTGCAAATATTTTCTCCCAGTCTGTGGCGTGGCTTGTCTTCTTGTTCTCTTGACACTATCTTTGGCAGAGTGGAAGTTTTTCATTTTAATGAATTCCAGCTTACCAATTACTTCTTTCATGGATCGTGTCTTTAGAGTTGTATCTAAAATGTCATCACCGGGCTTCCCTGGTGGCGCAGTGGTTGAGAGTCCGCCTGCCGATGCGGGGGACACGGGTTCGTGCACTGGTCTGGGAGGATCCCACGTGCCACGGAGCGGCTGGGCCTGTGAGCCGTGGCCGCTGAGCCTGCGCGTCCGGAGCCTGTGCTCTGCAACGGGAGAAGCCACAGCAGTGAGAGGCCTGTGTACCATAAAAAAATAAATAAATGAAATGTCATCACCAAACCCAAAGCCATCTAGATCTTTTTCTTATGTTATCTTCTATAAGTTTTATAGTTTTGCATTTAGCATTTAGGTCTATGATTACATTTGAATTAATTTTTGTGAAAGATAAAAATCCTGTATCACATTTTGTTTTTTACATGTGGCTGTTTGTTCCACCTCCATTTTGTTGAAGACTTTTTTCCTCCATTGCATTGTCTTTGCTTCTTTGTCAAAGATCAACTGACTATACTTGTGTGAGTCTATTTCTGGGCTCTGTATTCTGCCCAATGATCTATTCTTTTTGCCAATACCACACTGTCTTGATTACTGTAGCAGTAAAGTCGGGTAGTGTCAGTCCTCTGACTTTGTTCTTCTCCTTCAGTACTGTGTTGGCTATTCTGGGTCTTTTGCCTCTCCATATAAACTTTAGAATAATTTTGTTGATATCCACAAAAGAACTTACTCGAGTTTTGATTGAGATTGTGTTGAATCTATAGATCAAATTGGGAAGAACTGACCTCATGACAATATTAAGGCTTTCTATCCATGAACATGGACTATCTCCTTTCATTTAATCCTTCTTTGATTTCTGTCATCAGAGTTTTGTAGTTTTCCTCACATAGACCTTGCACAAATGTTGTTAGGTTTATACCAAGTATTTCATTTTTAGGGTGTAATGTAAATCATATTGTTTTAAATTTGAAATTCCACTTGTTCATTGCTAGTGTTACGAAAGCAGTTGACTTTTGTACGTTAATCTTGTGTCCTGCAACCTTTTCATAATCACTTACTAGTTCCAGGAGTTTTTGGTTGATTCTTTGGGATTTTCTGCATAGACAGTCAGGTCATCAAAGACAGTTTTCTTTCTTCCTTCTCAATCTGTAACTTTTCATTTCCTTTTTCTTATTACATTAGCTAGAGCTTCCAGTATGATGTTGAATAGGACTGGTGAGACATTCGTGCTTCGTTCCTGATCTTTGTGGGAAAGCATCTAGTTTCCCACCATTAAGTATGACGTTAGCTGTAGGTTTTTTTGTAGATGTTCTTTTTTAAATTTTTTATTTATTTATTTTTGGCTGCGTTGGGTCTTCGCTGCTGCACATGGGCTTTCTTTAGTTGCAGCAAGCAGGAGCTACTCCTCGTTGCGGTGCACGGGCTTCTCACTGTGGTGGCTTCTCTTGTTGCAGAGCACAGGCTCTAGGCACGCAGGCTTCAGTAGTTGTGGCATGCGGGCTCAGTATTTGTGGCCCATGGGCTTAGTTGCTCTGTGGAATGTGGGATCTTCCTGGACCAGGGCTTGAACCCACATCCCCTGCATTGGCAGGTGGATTCTTAACCACTGCTCCACCAGGGAAGTCCCTGTAGATGTTCTTTATCAAGTTGTAGTTCCCCTCTATTCCTAGTTTGCTGAGTTTTTTTTTTAATCATGATGAAAATGTTGGATTTTGTCAAATGCTTTTTCTGCATCTATTGATATGATTGTGACTTTTCTTCTTTAACCTGTTAATATATTACATTACTCAATTTTCAAATGTTGAGCCAGCTTTGCATGCCTAGAATAAACCCCACTTGGTCATGGTGTCTAATCCTTTCTATACATCGCTGGATTTAATTTGCTAATATTTGGTTGAGGATTTTTGCATATGTATTCACAAGAGATACTGGTCGTTGGTGTTCTTTTTTTTTTTTTTTTTGCGGTACGTGGGCCTCTCACTTTTGTGGCCTCTCCCGTTGCGGAGCACAGGCTCCAGATGCGCAGGCTCAGCAGCCATGGCTCAAGGGCCCAGCCGCTCCGCGGCAAGTGGGATCTTCCTGGACCGGGGTACGAACCTGTGTCCCCTGCATTTGCAGGTGGACTCTCAACCACTGCGCCACCAGGGAAGCCCCAGTGTTCTTTTCTTGTAATATCTTGTAATGTCTGGTTTTGGTATTAGGGTAATGATGGTCTCATAGAATGAGTTAGGAAGTATTCCCTCTGTTTCTACCTTCTCAGAGATTGAAAAGAACTGATACAATTTCCTCTTTGAATGTTTGGTAGAATTCACCAGTTATTTTGGACCAGTTATCTTTTTTAACAACCTGTTTTGGGACAAAATGATTTTTTTAAATTTTTATAAATATTGTTTTATATTTCAGAACATCAAAGCGAACTATTATGACTTCAAGTTTAGGTGTCCACTATCTAAAAAGACATGCTTTTCAAGGACAGGTTCAAAAATAAGCATGTGATGTTGGTATACAGCCATAATTAGAGTACAACCCTGAATTTATAAAGCTTTCTTCACAGACCTCACTCCCACCTGAGACCCAGAAAAGGACAATAATGTGATGAGATACTTACTGAATATGTGGTCTCTTAAATTAGCAGGGTGCCAACATGGTAACATTGCATTTAGTACCAGACAGAATATTTGAGAGTCCAGGTGGGTGAAATTTTGGGTCAAATAATGCGGCCCAGACCACTTGGGTATGTGAACTATGTCCTGCTCCACACACTCCCTTCTCCCTCAGCCCCAGGGCTGACCACTTCACCCTAGGGAAGGGAGCTACTCTTGGCTGTACTTCAGTGGAGGAAATACTACACAACTCTGAGAGTGTAAAGGTGTGCCACAAAATCATTCTCTTCTTGAGAATGATCTTAAGACTGTAGTATCTCCTATCAAAGAAAGCAAGTGATAACTCACATATATCTCACTCAGAGTTGGTGCACGGGCTTCTCATTGCGGTGGCTTCTCTTGTTGCAGAGCACGGGCTCTAGGCACGCGGGCTCAGTAGTTGTGATTCACAGGCTCTAGAGAGCAGGCTCCATAGTTGTGGCGCACGGGCTTAGTTGCTCCGTGGCATGTGGGATCATCCCGGACCAGGGCTCGAACCCGTGTCCCCTGCATGGGCAGGCGGATTCTTAACCACTGTGCCACCAGGGAAGCCCCAGATTTTTACTTTTAAAAAGACCTTGAACTGCTTTACCTTAACCTCAAAATGACTCTGATAGCATGGCATTGTTCACAACCTCTCCAAAATCTCACTTGTAGTTGCTGAGAAGATTAACTAATACATGTTTACTTTGTGGCCTAGTAGACACTTAGTAAATGCTGGTCTCCTTGGCTGCCACCCACTTATAGGTCCGTGAAAATGAACTTCCTTACTTTTCTCTCCAATGAGGTATTGCTCATACCCATTTCAACAACTCCTCCTCTAAAGTTAATGCCAAAGTAAAAATTATAAGCTTATTCGCTCCTTTTCTATAATCACCATCAATGTCATTTCCAGTTGAATCATGTCACCAGTCTTATCTTCCTTCTTAGCTTCTTTAAAAAAACCTAACAAAGATAGCCTAAAGTGTGAGGCAGATACTCAAATGTTACCAAATCTTGAACTAATTTTACAGTTTCTAGTGTTTTTCTGATTTCCCAAAGACCACTTTGCTCCTGGTATTGTTAGGATGAAAGCAAAGTAAATGACCTAATATGCTGAAAGTGGGTACTAAGACCCAGAATAATCATCAATCTCACTAACCCTAAGAACCACCAAAGTGTCTGAGGAAAGATCAAAGGTACAAGAAGCAGTTCTGCTAAGAAGAATCTGAATGCTACCAACCTCTGGCTCACAGATGAAACAGATGTCAATTCCTTGGTTTCTTAAGCTTCCAAAGCAATTTTCTCAGAAGAAAGCAATTCCTAGAGATTTCCAACAGAGATTTTCACTGTTTCCTTACTTCCATCATGTTGTCATATGTTTAAAATTATTATAAAGATGTTTAAAACAACCCCCTCAAAAGCCTAATAAATGAACCTCGTATTTTAACACTGCGAAAGTTAACCATTCAATGTTCACTTGATATTTGTGTACCAAATACTGCCTTAAATGCTGGGGATTCACACATAAATAAAGACATCGTCTGGTGTTAAAAAAAGCTCATAATTTATTTGAGGAGAGAAAGTGAGAAAAATAAAATGTGCACAGCACAGAGATAAATATAACTACAAATTTTAAAAATTTACATTGGCCGTTCACATTACGTTGTATATAAAAAGCACAACTGTCAAAGGTAAAACTGGTAGAAAGGATTCTATAGCTTCCCTGTAACCTGCAATCTAATAGTACAACATATCCCTGGAAGGACTTTAATAAACATACCTCAAAATTCTACAATTATACATAAAGACAGGTTATTTTTATAAAAAACACACAATATTCAAAATGAGTTGTGAACATACTATGTAGAATTTTTGCTCAGTTACTTCTTCACAATGTACAAGTGTCACAAAAACATAACAAAAAATAATGAAACACAACCAATAGTTGATTTAGCTTGGATACTATTTTGTTTCATTACTAACTTACCAAAAGAAGAGTTAGTTCACATAGATCTTAAAACCCTAGGTAAGCAGTCTAAGACCCCAAGAATGCAGGATAAAACAATCCCATGAAATGGGTCCATTATGAAAGTTCTTTTTAAGCCAGGTATTCTGAAGATGGACTGGATTTTTCCGTAGATGATACCATGTTATTCATGCTGGTTACTTTTCAAGCCACTCTTTTTACTGGATTCATTCACATTAGTGTACCTTACTGTAGATCCAAGCAGAATAAGGTTGTTAATTTTTTTTAATGTAGAACATAAAACCCACTTAAACAAAAGCTCTTTGCAGTTTTCAACAGTTTAAGGGTATAAAGAGGTTCTGAAACCCAGAGTGTTTAAGAATCTGTTATAAGGCATGTACAGTTAGCAGTAAAACATGGTTATGTGATTACTACCTACCTTACCCCCAATACCTATATTTGTATCTTTAAAGAAATCTTTTTTAATTTTAATTTTAATTTTAATTTTAATTCTTCTCTTTACTAAGACTCTAGGGTAGTGACAGTGGGCAGAGACAGGGAAGCAAGAAAAGCATGTAACAGTAGTGCAGGGTTCTTTTTTAAAGCTGCACAAAGTATCTCCTAATAAAACTCTACTACCTTCCCCACTTATAATTAACTGCTGTTACTAATGGAAGAATGTGCAATTCTTCACGTCTTGTTGCTGTTTGTGCCTTATAACAGATTCTTAAACAGGAAAGGATACAGACTAAAATTAGCAAAGCAAAGGCACATGGAGCAGAGTCCAAGATAAACCAGGTGCAAGCATCCAGCAATGATGTGTGACAGCATGTGCAGAGTATTGCCAACCAAGGAAGCTCACCTGAGTCTTGGTGTTCAAGGTTTTTATTGGGGGTCAATCAGGTAGGCATGGAGCACCAATGTGCTGACATTAGTTTCTTAGTCTTTAGCCTCTTCAGAGGCCAAACTAAAAGAGTATAGCCCTGGGGCTTCCCTGGTGGTGCAGTGGCTAAGAATCCACCTGCCCATGAAGGGGACATGTGTTTGAGCCCAGGTCCGGGAAGTTGCCACATGCTGCCGAGCAACTAAGCCCATGCACCACAACTACTGAGCCTGCGCTCTAGGGTCTGCGAGCCACAACTACTGAGCCCGCGTGCCACAACTACTGAAGCCCATGTGCTCTAGAGCCCGTGCTCCGCAACAAGAGAAGCCACCGCAATGAGAAGCCCACATGCCACAACAAAGAGTAGCCCCCACTCGCCACAACTAGAGAAAGCCCGTGCCCAGCAACAAAGACCCAAAGCAGCCAAAAATAAGTAAATAAATTTATATTAAAAAAAAAAAGAGTATAGCCCTCACCACACATCACACTGTTAGCATAACCTAGCTGGTGGGGCTGAGGCCCATAGTTAAAAAGACAATTTTATTAAGCAGATATTCCAGCAGCTTAGAGGATAAGACAGGAGTTGGTCAGGAACCAGGTCTTTCTTTGGAATGTGGGCAAGTTTTGAACATCCCACGCTTAACAAGTTAACCCTTTACTACAAAAACAGCTTTAGGATAAGAAGGTGTCACACAGGTGATAATCATGGATGTAGGCAGATTCAGCTACACATCAAGAGCTTCCCCATAGTTTCTACATGTCTTCAGAAAGGCTGTATTGAAAACTGTATACAGTCCAGCAATGTTGGACTAACCAGAACAGAGGTCATAAATGACGTGGTGGTGGCAAGCAGCTATAAATGAAGTTGGGGAAAAAGGGGTAGGAAGGTTACGCTTTCTTTCCCGCTTCTAACTTAATTGCAGGTCCAGCATTGAGGCAGGGTGAGAAGAAGGAACTCCAGGCAACCATAGGGCCTGCAGGGACCAGAAAGAACGGGAAGGGAGGAGAAGCGGTACAACTCAAGTGGTACCAGCTGGGAGGAAAGTTAAGTTCCTATAACCACCTTAATGGGAAGTATACTCCTGGGTAAAAGGCAGGGCAAATACAGTAAGAACTCATTCTACTTAAAATTAAGATGGTCAACACCTCAACTGTCATATTACTAAATGAGTGGGCCCAATAAAATTAATACAAGTCACTTCTTTCTAAGATGTACCTTTCAAATATGCATTGGTTCATATTCTGAAAACAGATTGGAAATATGCCTCTAAAGAGCATATTGAGTTCTTACACATTAAGCTGTAATAAACTTTAAAATAAGTGAGTGAAAGAATTGCATAGTATATCCTAGTGATATTGGTGGTAAGTTTCCAACATATATTTTATGATTTATTTCAAGGGGAAAAATAGGGCAAAAAAATCAGTTGCAATTCATGACGAGAGCAATTTTTCATATTAAGAGTGAGGTCAGGGCTTCCCTGGTGGCGCAGCGGTTGAGAGTCTGCCTGCTGATGCAGGGGACACGGGTTCGTACCCCGGTCCGGGAAGATCCCATATGCCGTGGAGCGGCTGGGCCCGTGAGCCATGGCCGCTGAGCCTGCGCATCCGGAGCCTGTGCTACGACGCAACGGGAAAGGCCACAGCAGCGAGAGGCCCGCAAACAGCAAAAAAAAAAAAAAAAGAGTGAGGTCAGTTCTGAACAACCACCACCCTGGCTTTGAAGAAAAAAGCATAAGCTTGAATTTACTATTTTTGCCTTTTTCTGCATCTCTTATTTTGTGATAAAGCTGCCAGCCAACTCTCACCAATCTATCAATTCCATACAACAAACCTGTACTCAACACCTTTACCAGGCATAAAATAATTACTAATCTCAGCAAGCCTACATAGTAGGGAACACAAATATGTAAACTGATAAAGTCTGAAACCATAAGAGAATCACAGTACCTGACAAAGATTCTTGCTTGGCCAAACTTTATTCAGGCTCGTGAAACTTCTCCTAGGCTCATCTGGGTGTTTCCTTGTAAAATCTAGTTTTAGCAAGAACATTGCTAAGTCAATTTAGTCAACTTATTTTAATTCCAAATCCCCCATCCTCCATATCTGACCACCCTTGATAGCTAATCAGGTTCCTCATCTTCCATCATCCCCTGGGTGATGTCTAATAACCCTGGCCACTCACCAGCAAGAATTCTGTTAGGTAGGTTCAGGCACAATCATCTTGACCCTTGAGGTTTCTCATTAGTAATTTTTTTTTTTTTTTTTTTTTTTTTTGCGGTACGCGGTGCCTCTCACTGTTGTGGCCTCTCCCGTTGCAGAGCACGGGCTCGGGACGCGCAGGCTCAGCAGCCATGGCTCACGGGCCCAGACGCTCCGCAGCATGTGGGATCTTCCCAGACCGGGGCACGAACCCATGTCCCCTGCATCGGCAAGTGGACTCTCAACCACTCGGCCACCAGGGAAGCCCCTCATTAGTAATTTTCTATCCACTGACGCCCCTACCCTGCTCCTTGGCTTTAAATTCTCACTTGTCTATGCTGTATTCAGAACTGAGCCTGGTCCTACACTGAGGTCTTTTCCCCTATTATATAGTTCTGAATAAAATCTGCTTTTACTGTCCAGTTTTGGTTTTTCTTTGACATAAATTAAAAGTATAAGAGTAGTACAGGGGAAGGAGTTTAATTCTATAGCAGAGTGGAGATCTGCTTCATTTTGAACGATGAACAGGATTTTCCCTGTTCCAAAAGAACAGGCATTCCAGAGGGGAAAGCCTGCCCAAAGGTGGGGGAGATGGGAGGGCAGGGAGGCAGGCGGGAGTCAAAGTACAAAGGCTGTACTCGGTCAAGAGCAACAAGCACCAGAAGGAACAGAGGGCAGTGCGAAGATGGAGTGGAAGTGGTTGAGAACGAAGGCTAATGACAGGAAAGAAGCTCCCGGAACTGTTCAAATGAAAGCTAGTGCTTGAAAACAGAAGAAGCAGAGATGAAGAAAGAACAGGTTTCCTCTAAGAAAACCAAGATTTGGTGATTTACTGGCTGTGCGAAAAAAAAAGGGGAGATCATAGGAGTCTGGTTTCCTGACTCTTAGTCATTCATTCTTATTCAAGAAAGTCAAAGTCTCGTTGATAGTATTGACCTGGCTCCTTAAAGTGGAGATGGGTGTTTCTGAAGAACAGCCTGTTTTCTTTGGGCTGTCCAAAGCTGGTACTGTGAATTAAAATTAATATATAGGAAGCAGGAACTATAAGACAAAAATACTGATGTAGACAACCGAGAATGAGTCGGGAGTATTAAAACACCTTTGCAAATTAGGCCCTCTACACTCAAGGCCTTTGGAACTCCAACATTCCACTTTTCTATATTCTAACTCCTTTTTTTCTTTCAAAAGGTGGAAAACTCATCTGCACAGGCCTGTTCAGGAAGGGGTCAGGTACTGGTGGTGGGGAGGGGCCATCTACCTTCCTATCCCGGGGGCATCGGGAAAGAGTCACCCGCCCCCACTTCCCCGGACCCAAAGCTTCAGGGTCCTTCAGGTCCAGCTCGCGTTCTGCTCCACCGCAGACCCGAGGCCGCCGTCCTGCTCGCTCTTCCCGGAGCCGGGAGGGCAGGCCCCACCCCCTTCGGGCCCAGGCCTTTCTCCACCTTCCACCCGGCCG
>RJWK010017715.1:0-34044 GCA_004363435.1 Platanista minor | reverse complement strand
TTCAGACATGATTTTTTGTTCTGTGTATTCAAAACCTCATTTAAGACTAATAGAACTCTGTGAAGGAGGCTCATTTATCCCCATTGCACAGAAGAACAAACTGAGGATATGAGCGGTAAAGAGCAGATCTCACAACCAGTAAGTGGTTAAAATCTAAATCTGCCTGATTCCAAAGCTCGAGTTCCCCACAGCTACTGCGTACATGGTCTCGGACTGGCGGACTAGAAGGGCTGGT
This sequence comes from Platanista minor, assembly GCA_004363435.1. NCBI lineage: Eukaryota > Metazoa > Chordata > Mammalia > Artiodactyla > Platanistidae > Platanista > Platanista minor. The sequence continues at coordinate 33,809 of RJWK010017715.1, read as the reverse complement.
GCACTGGGGAGGACTAGATCACCAGCCCCCAGTCTGAGCTTTGGCCGCACACGCCTGGCGTACAGGCGACGCGTGCGCAGTGCAGTGCAGTGGCTGCGCCCCCTGCGGGCAGCGCGCAGGAGGCAGCTGCAGCGAAGGGGGCGCTTAGTGCGCCTGCGCGCTCGTGGAAGTGGTGGCCGCTCTCTGTAGTGGCCCGGCGGTTCTCCGCGCGGCGGGCGCGGCCATGGCGCAGCCGGGGAAGCTGCTTAAGGAGCAGAAGTACGACCGGCAGCTGAGGTGAGCCAGGGCTCACCGAGTCGGGCGGGCCAGCGGGTTCCTCTGCGTCCGGGCCGGAGCTAAGCGGGCGGGCGGCGTGGTTGGGCCTCCCTCAGGCCTCCCACCGGGCTGGGCCGGGCCGCGCGTCTGGCGTTCAGGGTTCCGGCCTGGGGCCGGCGGTGCTTCTCGAGGGCCGGGACTCGCCTTCCCCGAGGGGCGCTCGCCACGCGGTGTGCAGGTCGAGGTGCACAGTCCCAGCGTCAGCCGGGTCACCGGGGCGGCTGCCAGTTCCACCTCGCTGTGCTCAGGCGTCTCGTTTTGCAGAATGAGGGGATCGGGAATACCACATCCCGGCCGCAGAGAGCAGCACCGAGTGTTAGGTATTGTTCTAAGCCGGAGCTGTCCACTAGAAATATAATGCTAGTCTCATGTAAACCACCTCTGTAGTTGTATATATATTTTGGTAGCCACATTAAGAAAGGAAAAATTAACAGGTGAAAATAATTTTAATATTGCAGTTTATTTTATTTAACCCAATATATCCAAAGTATTACCATTTCAACGCATAATCAGTATAAAAAGTTATTAGAGGTATTTTAACATTTTTTTCCATTCTGTCCTTGAAATCCAGCACTTTACACTTCTAGCACATCTCAGTTTGGACTAGCCTTATTTCTAGTGACTGGTAGCCACATGTGGCTGATGGCTACCTTAATGGACACTGCAGGTCTAAGCCATCGGGCTGGTTCTTGACTACTTCCTCTCCCATGCCTTTTCTCCTCACACACCCTATTCCTCATTTATTGATCATCTTCTGTGCGTTAAGGCAGCAAAAGTAACACAAATGTTTGGCCCCCTTCTGTTCTGGAGCCCCCAAGCCAGAAGTTACGGTGTGTCCCTAAGGACTGGAACCCATTTGTACCTACAGCTTAGTGCTGTGTTAGGGGCTTTATGCACTCAATTCTGAGAACAGCCTTGAAGGTAGATATTCTCTCTGCTTTATAGATGGGGAAACTGAGTCTTAGAGAAGTTCGGTAACCTGCCCAGTTTCCCATGTATTTGAACCAGGATGTAAACTCAGGTCCTTCTGGCTTTTTCAGAGCTCGTACTATCTGATCCTGAGCTTCTGGAGAAAGAAGCAAGGTGGCAGAGCCCTTGTAACCAACTTGTGTTCTCGTAAATTCTTGGAGATCCTTGTGTTTGAATTCAGATGTAACCATACATGACAGAGCCAAGAAGATATTTTAGATTACTAAGTAACTGTGACAAAAAAGAATTTTTGCTGAGTCCAGTCCATTTAAGGACCAAACTTTACCTTTCATCGTGAGAACTGTTTATTGGCTTTGAAGTGTCAGAGGGAAGCAGTCACAAGCAAAGCTGTTCAGCCAGCTAGCAGTCAACAGACCCTGCTTCCTTAGGCCAGCAAGAGAATAGAGAGGATTGATTTCTTGTTTGGGCCGTTTCTTGAAATATATTACCTAGAGATGCACCAGTATTCTTTTAGGCTTACTTTCCAACTACCCGGGTATCCATCGACCAAATATGTCAGGTGTCTTCTGTGTGCCCTACTTTCACAGAAAAAAACAGACATTTCCAGTCTGTCTGGTTCTTCTAGGCTCTTCCTCCATGCATTTGACAGCTATTCAGTGATCACTTATCCTGGGCAGGACACTGTATCAGGCATTGGGGTTCCAGTGGTGAACAGAGGGAGTGGTCTGGACCCTTATGGAGCTTAGAGTGGAATGGAGAGATGGGTGTTCAGCAAATAAAAGACCAAATGAGGGCTTCCTTGGTGGCGCAGTGGTTAAGAATCTGCCTGCCAATGCAAGGGACACGGGTTCGATCCCTGGTCTGGGAAGATCCCACATGCTGCAGAGTAACTAAGCCCGTGCTCCACAACTACTGAGCCTGCACTCTGGAGCCCATGAGCTACAACTACTGAAGCCTATGCACTTAGAGCCCGTGCTCCGCACCAAGAGAAGCCACCGCACCGCAACGAAGAGTAGCCCCCGCCCGCTGCAACTAGAGAAAGCCCAGGCACAGCAACGAAGACCAAGCACATCCATAAATAAATAAATATATAAAATAAATTTAAAAAAAAAACAAAACCCAAATGAGGCAGTTATAGTTGTGATATGCTCTGGAGGACATATGGGCTACATAAAAAGAGGGAATCTGCTTTAGATCAGGTGACAGGGAAGGCATCTTAAAGTCTGTCAGTCCTCCAGGCTATGAAATTTTTCTAATGATTTGGGTTCCCCCATACTAGTTCCTATACTGACAAGAAAAGATACATGAGTTAACAGGCTTTCTGGGCAAAGGTAACCAGGTTGGATCAGCTGATGCTTATTTGATCATGTACCTTGCCATGTTGATGATATGCTGGTGTGACAGGATATAACATATTTCAGGTTATAACATATATTTCTAATCCTTATTACATCTTTCTGTTTGTTAATGTATGCATTTATTAATCATGCTATTAGAATGTTCATTGGGAATTACATTTTAAAGCACTCTTATTGAAGTCAGTGTGAAGGCTTTTCAGATGATAATTCTGTTTTCTTGGTAAAGCTTTTCTCACTCTTGCAGATGTCATGGTAATAAGTCTCGTGTCAAGATCTTAAATAATCTGGATCCCTATAACTTAAGGAGAAACGAAATAGAGAATAATAGGTTTTAAATCTAAGGTACTTCTCGGGACTTTCCTGGCGGTCCAGTGGTTCAGATTCCACACTTCCACTGCAAGGGGCGCAGGTTCAATCCCTGGGAGGAGAACCAAGATCCCACATGGCCCACATTACGCGTGACATGGCCCAAAAAAAGAATAATAATAATAAATAAATAAATCTAAGGTTCTTCTCTAATGTTAATGACTACAAAGACTTTCTGTTCTGTAAGTTATCTGGCTTGAAAAGAGTTATGGACTAGGAACTGGAAAAACCAAATTTTTAGTTCTGATTTAACCCCCCCTTTAACCATGACAGGCATCAACCTGTTTGAGTCTCAGGTTAGTCAGCTATATAATCCCTGTAGCACCTCCTGCTGTTCCTGTCTCACATATTTGCCATGGTTGTCACATCAGTTATTCTATACAAGAACACTTTAAAGATCAAAGATCATGATTCAAATAAACTTGTATTTTCATGAAAGCTTTTAAAATGTTAAATTTGTGTATTCTTTTGTAGGTTGTGGGGTGATCATGGGCAAGAGGCTTTAGAATCTGCTCATGTTTGCCTAATAAATGCAACAGCTACAGGAACTGAAATTCTTAAAAACTTGGTACTACCAGGTATTATAGTTTTGTGGTTGTAAATTTACTTCTTTAAGGTTTTGAGCTAGAAATATATATTCTTGACTGACTCTCGTTTTGTCTCCCAGGTATTGGTTCATTTACAATTATTGATGGAAATCAGGTCAGCGGAGAAGATGCTGGAAATAAGTATGTTCTTTTCAAATACCTGCATGTTAGGGAGGGCAGTGCATTGTCATGGGAGAGCAAGGCCTGAATCCCAGCTACAACTCCTCAATCAGGGTGACTTAACTTCCAGGTGGAAATAGTCCCTATGCTTAGGATCATGGCAAGGATGAAGTGAGTTAATATAGGTAAAGTGCTAGCACAGTGTTTGGCAAATAGGCCTTTAGTAAAAGATGCCCGTCATTACTGTCTTTATTGTTGTTATTAATGAAAAAAGGTAGTCATTATTACTTTATTTGTGAAATCTGGATCCTGCCTGAGTCCTTCTGTTGATTCCTAGATGTTAGTATATAATTAACAATAAATGTATTTTTGGATTATAAGATAGTAAAAGCTACCTTTTGTTTGTGGTATCTTCTAAGCTTAGTCCAGGTATATCTCTTTCTACACTACACTGTCTGTAAAAATGCTGTTTGTTTTGTTTTTTTAATAAATTTACTTATTTAATTTATTTTATTTTTTTTGGCTGTGTTGGGTCTTCGTTGCTGTGCGCAGGTTTTCTCTAGTTGCGGCGAGAAGGGGTTACTCTTGGTTGTGGTGTACAGGCTTCTCATTGCGGTGGCTTCTCTGGTTGCGCAGCACGGGCTCTAGGCACGTGGGCTTCACTAGTTGCGGCATGCGGGCTCTAGAGTGCAGGCTCAGTAGTTGTGGTGCACGGGCTTAGTTGCTCTGCGGCATGTGGGATCTTCCCGGGCCAGGGCTCAAACCCATGTCCCCTGCATTGGCAGGTGGATTCTTAACCACTGCGCCACCAGGGAAGCCCTAAAAATGCTGTTTTAAAGATGGCCTGTGTATCATTCTTTAAAGACGATCATATTTAGACTTTCAGAGCGTTCCCCAATTTGGATTTCATGCTTGCCTTTTCAGGGACTTGGAGTCTGGGATCTCTCATTATATTTGTCAGTAAACAACAACAATGAATAAATAGAAGGGAAATCAGAATTTGGTTCATATTGAGCTTTGTTATCTTTTCTCTGGGTGGTAATACAAGTTTCACTACCACAACACCCTTTTATTGGTATCTATAAAGAAAAAGTCCTTTTATCTTTGCTTACTTGGTTGGTTAGAACAGGGTATAGTAAGAATGAGGTTTCTTTCCCTTGTGGAGCTGCTGAGCTTGTGCTCCAAGGGTACCCTGACTCTGATCAGCAGACTCAGATCTGGGCCTTGGGGCACAACAAGGGTATGTGTGGGAGGAAGCCTGCCTGAATAAATCTGTTACAGTTACCTGCAAAAGCAGACTGTTCAATGCAGCATTTCCCAAGTGTGGTCAGTAGCTGTTAAATGAGCAAATGGATTCCATGGTCAAATGAGTTTGGGAAATGGGTCAAATGAAACTAAATATTTCTTTAGTGTAAGACTTTAATATCATGTGTATTATATATATTATGAATTTCCAAGAGAGAATATAACATATGGTGTTTCCCAAACTTTTTAAAGCCCGGGAACCCTTTTCTCTCAGAGCATTTTGTGAAATTCATGTTCTGTGGTACATACTTTGGGAAACATTGATTTATTAGCCTGTTTTTGGTTACTAGTTTCATCCAGCTTTCTTCCTCCAGGAAGGCTGTTACAGTCTGAAATTAAAATATAGTTTGTTTTAAACTATGAATGAAATGCACCTGGTATTACAAATAACCTTTCCTTTATAGTCAGAGAAGCCATTAAATTTGTTTTTATTCTGTTTTAGTTTTTTCCTTCAGAGAAGCAGTATTGGCAAGGTAAAAAATCAGTTTGCTATAGAATGTAGTTGTATTTGAACATCTAGTGATACCACTATGTTTCAACTGTTTGAAAAGCTTTACTTTAAAAGAGCTTATTATTCCTCTGAGAAAAAAGCTAATTATCTCGTTTTTTTTCTGATCTCGTAAATCTTTATATGCTTGGTAGTTTAAGAACTTAGAAGTACTGTTCGTGTCTTTATTATCCTGTATTAAAGCTAAATATTCAGTGATGTTAATGTTCAGAGGTTGGAGTATTTTGGTTAAGAAGATTTTTTTTTACCAAGAGTTAGTCAGAATATGTCTTATTTTTGTATTTCATATTAAAAATCTTACAAAACTATATGGGTCAACTTAGTATAGTATTCTGAATAGAAATGACTGTTTCTTTAATGACTGACCTCTCATGTGCAGGACTGTAAATGTGGGAGGTTAGAGTAAGTCTCAACTTGACTCAGAATCTCCCTGCCTGCTCCCCAGGGTTTTCTGGTCATTTGCCTAATCAGAAAAGTAGAGTGCAAGTCATGTAAGCATTTAAGAATTCTGAATAATGATGGTTTAGCTCCGTTTTAAGTAATACTCTGGTTTAGTCCCAGTTTAAACACTATGAGAAGCAGAGTTATCATATCTATGCGTGGAATTTGGGTTGTTTTACAGTGTTTTTGCCTGATCTGTAAATTAGGGGGTTACATTTTAACCAAATTTTTTTTCTAATTCAAGTAAAATGTTTTGTTTTTAAAAAGAACCGAGCTCAAGCCGCCATGGAATTCTTACAAGAATTAAATAACGATGTCTCTGGGAATTTTGTGGAAGAGGTATATATATATATGTATATATATACACATTATTATTTCTGGTCAGAAATTTAATTTTTTAGTAATTCAGAGCCCTAGGAATTTAGAATTTTGAATCTTTGTATATTTATGTTGAGAGTTGAATTATTTTAACATTGGAGTCTAGCATTTACCTCACTTGTTCTAAAGTAGCTTAACTGTTTCTGTCATCTTTAATATGATTGTCAAATTGTTGGATTTTCTTTCCCCTGTCCTATTTAGAGTCCAGAAAACCTTCTAGACAATGATCCTTCATTTTTCTGTAGGTTTACCATTGTGGTTGCAACTCAGCTTCCTGAAAGGTAAATTTTTAAGTTAATTTGTTTTTATTTTAATCTCTTATTAGATTTGCATAGTTTTGTTTTCTCTGCAGAGTCTGTGGTCTTTAAAATTCTTAAAACTCCACAGAAACCTTTAATTAGAAGTGCTTATAGATCTCCAGCACTAAAAAGATAGGGAAGAGAAAAATACTGAGATGTGAAACTTAAAAAAATATATATTTAGAACAGTAAATTGAACATTGGTTATTTTTTTAGTGAAAGAAAAACTAGTTAGAATTAATTATAGGGAGTGCTTGGCTCTGTATACAAAGGTTTTATAAATATTTTCTTCTTTATTATGGAAATGTTTAGGAGATGTCTTTCAGTAGCATTCTCCCTAATACAAAGGACTAGGTTTTCATATCTCTCTAGTCCAAAAGATATACTTTCTTTGAGACTGCAACCTTGTGGAATTGCTTGCTTTTCAGCATATGTTTATGTAAATATGCTGTTTATGTAAATGCAATAGATATATCTTTGCATTTATTATTTAGTAAGAAAGTTGCTTTATTTTAAAACATTTTCACATTTGGCATGTTTCCATTTGTTTATGTTCTTATCTTTTGTTCCTTCTTTTACAGTACATTACTACGTTTAGCAGATGTCCTCTGGAATTCCCAAATCCCTCTTTTGATCTGTAGGACATATGGACTAGTTGGTTATATGAGGATCATTATAAAAGAACATCCAGGTAAAATTGTTGCACATAACGTGGCTTCCTATTGGTTTCTTTAGCTATAATTTTAGGAACTTGACAATTTAGAAGGTCAATTTTAAATCACAGAGTAAATTTGTAGTAGCTCAACTCTGGTTACACGTTCAAAGTGGCAGTCAGAATCAGTAGGCTTTAATCTTTGTATTTCCTTTACTTAGCATTATAGAAGGATACAAAGCAGGAGATACAACAGGTGCAGCTGCTTCATCTTATTAGGAGGCCCAGCAGCTATGCAAATACCTAGCTTTTTTTGCCTCCTAACCTACATAGGGCATGTATGTCTGTCACAGGTAAGCGCCAAGGTATGTGGGTTACACTGACACAGAAAGGATATGCCATCTTTTCCCCCACCAGTTTTCTATTCCATTCTCATACAGGCATTAGGCTTCCCCAGTTCAGGTATAATTGCACACAGCAAGCAAGGCATTTACCTAACTACTGTTCCAAGGAAACAGTGTTAATAGTAGACTGAACTCATCCATAGGCAGGCTTGCATCAGTTCAAGTCCCTTTATTTAGAAAATTTTAATCTTAAATCATCATAAAGTTTTCGGTCAGTACTCCTGCATTGCTCTGAGCCAGGTACTCTGCTAGTGTAATGACAGTCATTGACATTGGTAGCATCACTGAAAAGTGGTATCTGCCTGGGCAGCTAAGGAATGGCTTTTGAGGATAAGTTTTTGGCACTGGTGCTGGGTCATTTAAGAGTTGTAAGTAGGAAAGTGACAAGGTAAACATTTTGTTTTAAACCAGTCACTCTGAAACCTGGTAGAGAATGAATGGATTTGAAGGGGCAAAGATTGGAGACAAGGGTTGCTTTTAGGAGATTTTCAGTGGTCTAGGTGAGAGAAAGAGAGAGACAGATAGAGAGCCCCTGACTGTGAGGGCAGATGTTATAAGGATAGGGAAGAGGGGGTAGATGGTAATGAAGGTTAACATTGCTAGCTGTGTGCCTGCCTTTATGTGGATTATTTCATTTAATCTTTCCAGAATCCTTGTAAGGCAGATACTGTTTTATCTGCTTTTTACAGATAAGGATGCTGAGGCATAGAGAGGTTTAAGTTATTTGCCTAAGGTCACACAGCTAGCAAGTGACAGAATGGAGCCTAGCTCTAAACATTCACTGAAATTACACACTTTCCCATGCTCCCCTATGTGGAGAGCTGTGTATGAAGTGACATCAGGATGTGGGGAGTGACTGATACTGGGCCAAGGAAGCTTGAAGTCAGGGAAGACCATCACATTTCTAGGGAAAAGGTCTAGGTAGATGGTGATGCTGTCTGTTGAAGACCACAGGCAGAGGAAGGGTAGGTTGTTGGGTGCTATCGGAACACAAATTTTACCTGTTTTGATCTTTTCCAATTGTAGTAACCAGAAAATTCTTCACTAAAGGAATCTTGGTTTTACTTTTATTAAAACTATAGTCCACTTAAAATTTGTGCATTTAGTAAAATACAAATTTACATGTATATGTAAATTTAACTCAATAATCAACAAAACAATGAGAAAAACCTGTAGGCCCTATGCCCTTAAAAATTACAGATTTCCTAAGTTCCTATAATGTATGTACTGCCAGCAGTATTGCTAAAGAAGTAAGTTTATCTTTTGGGATTATTTGTTTCACAGTAATAGAATCTCATCCAGATAATGCATTAGAGGATCTACGACTGGATAAGCCATTTCCTGAACTGAGAGAACATTTTCAGTCTTATGATTTGGATCATATGGAAAAAAAGGTTGGTAGTGTGTGTGACCTTCCATTTAAAGGTATACTTAGAACTTTGTTTTTAACCTAAGGTTTTTGAATTACAAAGTGAAGAAATACTATAAACCTCCATAGTTCTGTCATCCAGGTCACATAGTGACAACATTGTACCTAATTTGTTTTAAATAAATCTTTCCCCAAAATTTAAAAACTTTTTTATTGAAGAAAAGTACATTAACTGAACATATCTGTGTAATCAACACCCAGGTCAAGAAATTGGACATTAACATATCCCAGAAGCCCTCTTCATGGCTCTTTCCTAAACAAATAGATGTACTTTTTAAAACAGTTTGAATTTGGGGTGGTGTTTGTTGAAATTTACTCCTCTTAAAACTTATTTTTAGTGTTAGAATTACCAAGGCAACTGAATATTTCATTATAGAAATAATGATATTTATAACAGACCGTGTAATTTAAGTCATATATGTATATATATATATATATATATTTTTTTTTTTTTTTTCCTGACTATACATTAATTAAATGCAGGTATTTGGTTCATCAGAAAACACAGAAAGGTTCCCTTTTCTTTAGTCTAGGATTGGTATCTGAAATCAAGATACTTGAGCTTTGTTTTTGGGTGGCAGTCCCTGAGACAGTTTTCTTAATGGTAAAATGGGGACAATCATCGTATATACCTGCCTTATTAGAATTAAATTGGACACTGCCTTCAAAATCTTTGTAAAGCAGTTTTTGTTAACCCAGTTCATTTTCCTTTGTTCATTATTCCACATATACTGAGAGATGTAAATGTTATTGAATAATTGAATTTAATAAATATTGTTGAATTTGTTGAAAATGATATGGTATAGTAAAAAATAAATGTTAACTAATTAATGTTAACTAATACTAATATTTCCTTTGATTCTTTTATTTTTAGGACCATAGCCACACTCCATGGATTGTGATCATAGCTAAATATTTAGCACAGTGGTATAGTGAAGTATGTCTTTTCTTGAAAAAAGAAATTCCATATGTGACTGTATTTTTTCAGTTTATTATAAAGAATTTCGTTGGAGGGGGTGGGACATTGATTTTTTTTCCTTATGTGGTTATAGGGCAGCTGATTTAAACTGCTAGTTTAAATCTAGCAGTTTCTCTTTTGATACTGACCTTTTTATTAACAAAAGGAAATTTGAACAAATGTCATTCTGAAACTGGCAGTGGAGAACGAATGTAGAGAAATGGCCCACAGTTTCTGTTTTCTATCAAGTCAGCTGATTTCACCGAGGTGTAGATTTGCTGATGAAATCTCATATGGATAGGGGGAAACTGGACTTTCTGTTTCCATATTTTGAGTTTTTACAACTAGATTAAAAAAATTTTTAACCCAATTTAGACAAATGGACGAATACCTAAAACGTATAAAGAAAAAGAAGACTTCAGAGATTTGATTAGACAAGGTAATATGGGATGTGATTAAATGTATAAAGTTTGAAAAGCATATTGCTTGAAGCTAATGTTTATTGGATTTCTGTCAACACCTTTGTCAGATGATGCCATCATGAGCTTTTTTTTTTTTTTTTTTTAATTATTTTTGGCTGCATTGGGTCTTCGTTGCTGCACATGGGCTTTCTTTACTTGCGGCGAGCGGGGGCTACTCTTCGCTTTGGTGCGCGGGCTTCTCATTGCGGTGGCTTCTCTTGTTGAGGAGCACAGGCTCTAGGTGCGCGGGCTTCAGTAGTTGTGGCTCGTGGGCTCTAGAGTGCAGGCTCAGTAGTTTTGGCGTGCAGGCTTAGTTGCTCCGCGGCATGTGGGATCTTCCTGGACCAGGGCTTGAACTGGTGTCCCCTGCATTGGCAGGCAGATTCTTAACCACTGTGCCACCAGGGAAGCCCCCATCATGAGCTTTTATTTTATTTTCCTCGGGAGGTTAAGGAGCCACTCCTTGTGTAGTTTTAAGAATGACTAGCGATTAGCCATATTTCTTCTTAAGGTTCAGTATCCAATCCTCCCTTCAGAATCTGACAAGGTTATCTCCATAATGCTAGGGGGAGAGAAGGAGTGAAAAGAAAAAGGCTGTTGTTTGCTAATCAATTTCTATTTTAATAGGAATTCTGAAGAATGAAAGTGGGGCTCCGGAAGATGAAGAGAATTTTGAAGAAGCTATTAAAAATGTGAACACAGCACTAAATACAACTCAGGTATTAAGAGCTGATGAGGTATTCACAAATGAAAGGTGTTTTCTGAAGTCCTTATATGTGAAATAGTTGATTTTAGATTTAATTTAATATTTCTCAAATTGTAGAGTTGGTTAGAAATTAATATCTATAATACAGCTTGAATATTCTTTTAGTAAGATTCTGTATTGTCCTTGTTAAAATGGATCTCAGTGCTTCAACATATAATTTGATACAGTGATTTACATAAATTAATTGTTTGAAGTACATGATTTGTGAATAATAAGTGTTTGGGGGTAGGAATTATATAATGAAGGTGGTATTTTGCTGGTCCAAAATAGTGTTGCCTGAAAAGTTAAATCTTACCCTGCTTTGCTTTTGACAGTAATTATTTGGATATATTGGAAGATGTTCTTAATGACATTGTATACCTTAAAAATTACCTGGAGGATAACCTAGTTTAGATGCCCTTTGTTTTGTTGTTGTTTTGTTTTTGAATTCTGGCCAGTGAGTTTTTTGGGGAACTTTGGAATAATACAACTGGTAGTATAAGTTAGAATTTTCTTATAATTTTTTTAATCTTTTTTTTTTTTTTTTTAATCATTTTTTGGCTGCACCACACAGATTATGGGATCTTAGTTCCCTGACAGGGATTGAACCCGGGCCCTCAGCAGTGAGAGTGTGGAGTCCTAACCACTCGACCACCAGGGAACTCCCAGAATTTTCTTATAATTTAAAACAGGAAAAAATGCTACCTTTCAAGTTAGGAAATCACTCAAGGTGTCATTACATACTTTTTGGAGACAATGAGGTAGTGTTGCTGAGTGATTAAAAGTGTGTGCTTCACCCCCCTTTCACTTTGCCAATTGGACTTATTTCTTTATTGGTCATTCAAGTCAGACAAAGGAAATACCCTTTTAAAACTCAAGCAAACTGGGTGTTTGTCTTGTAACCTGTCAGAGGAAACAAACTGTAGAAAAAAAAAAAAAAAAAGTGTGCTCTGTGAATCACACAGTTTTCTGGGGTGATGAAAATTTTCTGTGTCTCAGTTGGGGTGATGGTTAGAAGTATGTGTATAGTTATCAAAAAACATTGAATTGTACATTTAAGATTTGTACATTTTGCTGAATGTAAAATTTACCCCAATTAAAAAAAAAAACCAAGGTTCTCATGGTTGGGGGACAGTGAACTAAGCAAACAGACAAATGTACCAGGTGCTGTGAACAAAATTAGAGTAGAACAAAGGGGTAGAGCATGATGGAGAGGAGGTCTGGGATCGGGAGGCGCCAGGGAGACTCTCAAAGAGATGTGTTTAAGCAGAAGCCTAAGTGAAGTGTCATGCAGAGGTCTGGAGGAAGAGCTTTTCAGACCAAGGAAGCACATGTGCAAAGGCCCAGAAGTGGGATGATGCTTGGCATTTGTTCAAGGATCAGTATGAAAGCCACTGTGATTGGAATGAAGTAAACAAGGGGGAAAGAGGTGGGAGGGATTTAAGTTTGGAGAGGCAGAAAGGGCCTGATCATAAAGGCACTGCAGGCCACTAAAGTGTTTCGAGCAGAGGAATGGAGTGACCTGATTTATATTTCTAAAAAAATTATTCTGGCTCTTGTGAGGAGAAAAGACTGTAGGGGACTGGGAGTGGAAGCAGAGAGAGCAGTTAGGAATTACCAGTAAGAAAGTTCTTTTTTCCACACAACAGTAGAATCAAAGCCTAAGATTTCTATAGTTTTTACTAATGTATGATGTTCTTGCTAGCATTGAATGTCCTTAATTTAACTACCTCGTTTTTGTCAGAGTGGTGTCTCTTTCAGCAGTCACTAATTAGGGTGTAAGGGTTTCAGATTTTTGACAAGATGGAAAAACATGAAGGACTACAAATCTAGCTTGGTACTAATGTCTGTTATCTTTGTTCTGTCTTCAGATATGACTATGAAAAGATTTACTTACTTAGGCTCCTTCTTTACTCTATTTATGATGTAAGAGAATAGGTCAGTCTTTAATGCTAACAGCAGTGGGCAGGAGGGGACTTTCTTCCATTCGCTCTTTCCCCAACAAATCTCCATCTGTTGGTGATTCTGAATAAAAGTCTAAGTTTGTATTTGAACTTGTTTGGAAAATTGCAGTGGAAGTTAAAGTGGGCAGTGAAAATAAAAGTGAACTTATATTAATTCTTAGTATAAGTAAATGTTTCATGTTCCTTTGTTAGATCCCAAGCAGTATTGAAGATATATTTAATGATGATCGCTGCATAAATATCACCAAACAGGTAACAATAACAAAAAAAGTAAAAATAGTGCCACCTTAACCTTTGGGTCAAATTCAGATGTCACTTAATATTAATTTTTTTTGCTTCTTTTAGACGCCAACATTTTGGATTTTAGCTCGTGCCTTAAAGGAATTTGTGGCCAAAGAGGGTCAAGGAAATTTACCTGTTCGAGGCACAATTCCTGATATGATTGCAGATTCAGGCAAATATATAAAACTGCAAAATCTGTAAGTCACCTGTTTTCAAACTATGTAGTAGAAAAATCAATCTGTTTATATTAGAGATGAACATATTTTATCAGTCTACCAGAAATCAGAAATCAAATGTAAGCCTGTTATAATCTTATCACTTTAAAAATAATCTAAGGGGGGCTTCCCTGGTGGTGCAGTGGTTGAGAGTCCGCCTGCCAATGCAGGGGACGTGGATTCGCGCCCCGGTCCGGGAAGATCCCGCATGCCGCGGAGCGGCTGGGCCTGTGAGCCATGGCTGCTGAGCCTGCGCGTCCGGAACCTGTGCTCTGCAACAGGAGAGGCCACAGCAGTGAGAGGCCCGCGTACCGCAAAAAAAAAAAAAAATAATAATAATCTAAGGGACTTCCCTAGGGCCGTAGTGGTTAAGAATCCCCCTGCCAATGCGGGGACACAGGTTCTATCCCTGGTCCGGGAAGATTCCACATGCTATGGAGTAACTAAGCCCGTGCGCCACAACTACTGAGCCTGTGCTCTAGAGCCTGTGAACCACAGCTACGGAAGCCTGCTCGCCTAGAGCCCGTGCTCCACAACAAGAGAAGCCACTGCAATGAGAAGCCCACACACCGCAACGAAGAGTAGCCTCCACTCGCCATAACTAGAGAAAGCCCATGTGCAACAACGAAGACCCAATGCAGCCAAAAATAAATAAAATAAATAAATTTATAAAAATAAGCTAAAAAACTTAGGGGGCAGATTTTTTTAAAAATATATTTTATTTTTAAGAATAGTTTAAGGGCTTCCCTGGTGGCGCAGTGGTTGAGAGTCTGCCTTCCGATGCAGGGGACACGGGTTCATGCCCCGGTCCGGGAAGATCCCACATGCCGCCGAGCGGCTAGGCCCGTGAGCCATGGCCACTGAGCCTGAGCGTCCAGAGCCTGTGCTCTGCAACAGAAGAGGCCACAACAGTGAGAGGCCTGCGTACCGCAAAAAAAAAAAGAATAGTTTAAGTTCACAGCAAAACTGGGCAGAAAGTATAGAGTTCCCACATACCCCCTGAAGGGTCAGATTTTGTTTTTCACATTTCAAGATAAAACCTAACATTTGAGCACTTAACTCTGTGCTATCAACTGTTCTGTGTATTAACTAATTTAATATTCACAACAGCCCTATGAGAGAGATACTATTATTGTCCCAGTTTTACAGGTGAGAAAACTAAGACATAGAAGAGGTAATTTTTTCAGGGTCTGACAATTGGGAAGTGGCAAAACCAAGATTTGAATCTATGAAACTCACCTCTATACTCTTAACCATGGCCCTATACTCTCTTTCATCTGGAATTTAAAACTTTGAAGTCTTTAGTTTTGATGAATTTTTTGTCATTAATTTTCATAATTTAAAGAGTTCATGACTATAGATAGACACCTGCTATCCAGGTGTCACTAGCCTGAACCCAGGTAGCATGTCATAAGGACAGGTCTCAATGGATATTACCCTTGTGTACTTCGGGCATGGTGCTGATGAATCAAGGGCCACTGGCCTTGTTTCTTCAGGGGCCAGATAATGATACACAGAGAAGGTCTCTGTTCCCTAGACAGATTGTACTCTTCATCTCAGTCGTTCTCTAACACATCTTTATTGCCCTAGCCTAAAAGTTCAACTACCTAAAACTTGGGAAAAGTCAGTTGAGGACAAAAGAATTATGACCTCATATCAGAGGTAGTCAGCTTAACATTGATCATCTCTAGAGGGTGAAAATGTAAATAGACTTAAAGAAAAGTTTTACATGAATTTGTAGATGGACAGTTTTGAAGTATTTAACTTTCCTTGGACTTGATTTCAAGGAGATTGTGTTCTTTTGCAACATATTTTGTTAGGTCCTCTGTCAGAAAAGCATGGATCATGGGTCTCTCTAGAAGGGCAGTTTTTAAGTTAGGTGCTGTTAATTATTGAGGGAGCCTAGGTTATTAGTGCAGTCCAAGAATCCATCACCAACCACTGGTGCTGGTAACATTTCCATGGCATTGTCACATTTCATGTGTTTTCAGATCAGTATTTTTTCATGAAAGGGAAAGACATTTTTTGTTTGATTCATGGTGATATTTAAATTTGGTAATTTAGTTATTTTTTAAAATTTTATTTATATTTGGCTGCATTGGGTCTTTGTTGCTGTGCACGGGCTTTCTCCAGTTGTGCCAAGTGGGGGCTACTCTTCGTCGCGGTGCGCGGTCTTCTCATTGCCATGGCTTCTCTTGTTGCGGAGCATGGGCTCTAGGCACGTGGGCTTCAGTAGTTGTGGCACGCGGGCTCAGTAGTTGTGGCTCATGGGCTCTAGAGCTCAGGCTCAGTAGTTGTGGCACATGGGCTTAGTTGCTCCGCAGCATCTGGGATCTTCCCGGACCAGGGCTCAAACCCGTGTCCCCTGCACTGGCAGGCGGATTCTTAACCACTGCACCACCAGGGAAGTCCCCAAATTTGGTAATTTAAATATTCGTTAATAGTAGCTTTTTGTTGTTCTTTTCCAGTTACCGTGAAAAAGCAAAGAAAGATGCTGCTGCTGTGGGTAATCATGTTGCCAAATTGCTTCAGTCTATAGGCCAGGTAAGCTGCCGGGCACACTGCCTTTGATGGACAGTACAGCTCCATATAGGCCTGATTGCATCATGTAACTCCAGCCAGAAAAGGCTTAGAGAGGTGTGGCACTGGCTCAAAGCTTCTCTAGAGGGGTCCTCACTTGCCTGCTAATGAGAAGGCCTGTCATAGTGATGGGCTTTGTGCTGCACCCTCTGTTGATCTGCTTTTATACTGGAGCAAAATCTGCATTTATCTCTTTACAGGCACCAGAGTCCATTTCAGAGAAAGAATTAAAATTACTCTGTAAGTCACCTTGACTTAATTTCCTTATTTTGTTTGATAAAAGTGTGCCATGGGAAATGTTCCCAGCAATTTTAAATGGTTGAAGTTAAAAATTTTCCATGGTCTCATTGGTATTGGCATAGGTAATTATTGGGTAAGGTTTTTTTTTCTCATACTAAATGGAGAGGGTATTCTAAGACTGGTCAGAGGTAGAGCATATTTATCTAAAGCTAAAAAGCCATGAAGATCAAGTAATTGAAAATTATCAGTAATACAGAATTATTTTCAGCTTACTGATTTTAAATAACTTGGGAAAGTTTTATCTGAAGACTTTGGGTGTGAAGTCTTGAGTCACATGTACATTGACAGTATTGGTTTAAACACTAACTTTGATCAGTGTTAAATGACTGTGATAGAGTTAAGAATTTTGCCATCTAGTTTCAGAGTGGCTAGGCTCTCGGGGTGTTCTTGATAACTCCTGAGTAGGCCCAGAGAATTTAAGAGTTAGTTTAAGAGTAATAAAATCTGTTTTACATGCCATCTGAGGATTTTTCCCTGTAGCTATGACCCCTAGTTTCTGCAAAAGTCTGTATTTTGTATGTTACCCATCCTTAAAATTATTTATCCAAATTATTCATTTTAAGACTCTTCAACATGTTTGTTTAGGCTGAGTTTCAATGTTTTGTTCCAATACTAATCTTACAATGTGTTTATGCATTGGTGTTTGTGCTACTAGATTATATGATAACCAGATTAAAAGCTGGATGTGTTGGGTATTTGAGAGTTTATTATTCTGGTCTCTATTGGGATATGTTTGAAAATTTCCATAATACAAAGTTTTTTGCTTTTTTTTTTTTTTTTTAAAGCCTTACATATACGCAGAGCACAATATGTATAACACTCTCCTTCAGTACTGCTTGTCCATAATAATGATAAAAACTACTATTCATTGAGCCCTATCAGGCATTCTGCTTGGTATGTACTGTACACAGTTACACTTTTGATCCACAGAACAGCTCAAAGGTAAACAATATATCTCCATTTTGCAAGTGAAAACTGAGGCTCAGAGAAGTGCCATCACCTATGTAGTCAGTGCTGAATTGGTTGTAATGCCAAGGACATGAATTTAAGATAACTTGTGTTCTGTTGCCATCTCTGCTAACTAACTATTAGAACCTTTTCTTCATACTTCCATGTCTGTAAAGAGGATACACAGAATTTCCTGTTCTTAATCGGGATAGTCATGTATCTTAACCATTTACTTCCATAATGTCTTTTCTGTGTTCAGGCAGCAATTCTGCATTTCTTCGAGTGGTGAGATGTCGATCCTTAGCTGAAGAATATGGCTTGCATACAATTAACAAGGATGAAATTAGTAAGTAATAACCTTTTTTTTTTTTTAATTTTTTAATTTATTTATTTTTGGCTGTGTTGGGTCTTCGTTTCTGTGCGAGGGCTTTCTCTAGTTGCAGCGAGCGGGGGCCACTCTTCATCGCGGTGCGCGGGCCTCTTACTGTTGCGGCCTCTCGTTGCGGAGCACAGGCTCTAGACGCACAGGCTCAGTAGTTGTGGCTCACGGGTCCAGTTGCTCCGCGGTATGTGGGATCCTCCCAGACCAGGGCTCGAACCTGTGTCCCCTGCATTGGCAGGCAGACTCTCAACCACTGTGCCACCAGGGAAGCCCCAGTAATAATCTTTTGATGCTAGGTTATTAATTAATTCTAAGGATATAAATATTTTGTGTATAACAGAATGTATAGTAGAGTGTATGGTGATAACATAAAGGATAATGTAAATGCTTATACTCTAAATTTTATTCTATAAACCTGTCCAAGAAGTCATAATTTCAAATATAAAACTTAATATATACATACACAAAATCCTATTTAGGTCACTGAAAGTTGTGTGATATGTAGAAGAGCTAAAGTCAGCAGAATACTACCTTAGTAGAGGTTATGTGACCATAGCTAATAGTCTATAAGACCATTGGCTTTTATCTCAGTAACGTATCTCCCTTTATTTTATAAGTATTTATCATTTTCTATTTTATTGTCACAAAATATTTAAATTTTATGATAGAATTGCCTTGTATTCTGAAACGAGTATATAGTAAATTCAGTCCTTCCTTGTTTTTATGTCATGAATTACACAAATTATACTGAAATTTTTTTCCTTTCAGTTTCCAGCATGGACAATCCAGATAATGAGATAGTATTATACTTAATGTTACGGGCTGTTGATAGATTTCATAAACAACATGGTAGATATCCAGGTAAGAATAGCAATCAAATTATCAAATACAATAAAATCTTGTTTTTTGGCCACACAGCATGGCCTGTGGGATCTTAGTTCCCTGACCAGGGATTGAACCCAGGCCACAGCAGTGAAAGCTCCAAGTCCTAACCACTGAACCACCAGGAAATTCCCAATAAAATCTTTTTTTTAAAAAAATTAATTAATTAATTTTTGTCTGCATTGGGTCTTTGTTGCTGCGCGCAGGCTTTCTCTAGTTGCAGTGAGCGGGGGCTACTTTTCTTGTGGTGTGTGGGCTTCTCATTGCAGTGGCTTGTCTGTGTTGCAGAGCACAGGCTCTACATGCGCGGGTTTCAGTAGTTCTGGCACATGGCTCAGTAGTTGTGGCACACGGGCTTAGTTGCTCCGTGGCATGTGGCATCTCACCGGACCAGGGCTCGAACCCATGACCCCTGCATTGGCAGGCAGATTCTTAACCACTGCGCCACCAGGGAAGTCCCCAGTAAAATCTTAAATAAGTACTTAAGTAGAATGAAATCTTAAAGGATTCTTGGGGTGTTTGCAGTAGTGATGCTTGAAGTCACACTGTAAATAATTTACACCTGGTTCGTCTCAGTGAGGAAGTACTATTTGTTTTTTAAGTGTAACCAGTTGCAAGTAGTGTTTGATTCAACACAGGGGACTGTTGGTTGATTGCATATAGGATAAAATTTTTTCCTGTCAGTTTGTATAGTTTACTTCTAAGACTCACACTGAGTTTGATTTAGTGGAATGAGAAGGCCACAAGAAGTATGCCTGTGATTTCTGAGCTCAGAACTCTGAAGATGTTTCTTTGCTCAGTATCTATTTTTTGTTATCTGTTAATGTAGTAATTGGGGAATTGGCATATGCTCAAAGGTCTTCAGTTGCCCAGGATATCTTTATTAAGATTGTAATTTTAATTGTGCAGGATTATTGCATAGCAGCACATTCTGGGTGTGTCGAAAACCTGTTGCCCCAACTGATGTAGTATACCCACTGAGTTATAATCTTAATGAGCAAGCTTACCAGAAAAGGAAAAGGAATAAACACCAAATATGTATTGCTTAATTTGTATTGTTTGCTTAGAATGTATTTTTGGGTATCTCTTGCGTAACCAACCATCCCCAAATTTAGTAGTTTAAAACAATCAATTTTTCTTTCTCGTTACTTTGTGGATTGGCTGGGCTCGGTTAGGCAGTTCTCACTGGGGGAAGGGGATCTCATGGAGTTGCATGACGCCTGGGGCTGGAGTCATCCAAGAAGACATGCTCACTCACGTGTGTGGAACTTTAGTTGGGATATCGGAACTGCTGTGGGTGCTGGTCAGGCCTCTCTCTCCACGTGGCTACTTGGGGCTTCCTTTTAGCATGGGAGTCCTAGATTTCTTACATAGTGGCTGCCTTCCCCAGAGTTAACATTCCAAAAGACCCAGGTGGAAGGTACAAGGCTTTTTACGACTTGGCCTTGGAAGTCACAGCATCACTTATGTCATGTTCTGTTGGCTTCACCAGGTCACATTAGATTAAGAGCAGAAGGGGGACCACACAAGGGCACGAAGAGGTGTTCATTGGGGAGCCATTGTGGGACATTAGCTGTTACATAGAGCACAGGCTTTGGAGTTAAACCTAGGTTCAAATCCAAGTTCTATCACTTACTATCTCTTGGTCTTGGTGAGTCACTATTTCCCTCCAAGTCTCAGTTCTCTCAGTATGGAAAGGTGATAATAATAAGTACTCTATTAGATTGTAAGGGTTAGATACGTGATGTATGAAAATCACTTAACATACTGCTTAGCTTTTTTTTAAGTACTCAATAAAGGGTAGATGCTACTATTTTGAGAAGGAGTGATGATAAGTTTTTTTTTATTAATTAGTTTATTTTTATTTTTGGCTGCGTGGGGTCTTCGTTACTGCACACGGGTTTTCTCTAGTTGCAGCGAGTGGGGGCTACTCTTCGTTGCGGTGCGTGGGCTTCTCATTGTGGTGGCTTCTCTTGTTGCAGAGCACGGGCTCTAGGTGTGCAGGCTTCAGTAGTTGTGGCATGCGGGCTTAGTAGTTGTGGCTCGCAGGCTCAGTAGTTGTGGCGCACGGGCTTAGTTGCTCCGCGGCATGTGGGATCTTCCCAGACCAGGGCTCAAACCCGTGTCCCCTGCATTGGCAGGTGGATTCTTAACCACTGCGCCACCAGGGAAGTCCCAATGATAGTTTTTAAACTAGAGGGGTTAAAAAATAAAATAAACTAGAGGGGTTTAGTAATACCTGGATATTATGGCAATTACATTTTTCCTTCCAGTATTAATAATAATAATAGCTTACCTTTGGAGACATCATAGTTTAATCATTAAGAACTGCCTGGGCTCATATTACAGTTTTGCTACTTGTGAGCTAAGTAACTCGGGCAAATAACTTAATCTGTGCCTCAGTTTCCTTATCTGTAAAATGAAGATAATAATAGTGCCTACTTCATAGGGTTGCTGTAAGGATTAAATGAATTAATATTTTAGATGGTGTTTAGAACAATGTCCAGCATCTATTAATGCTCCATAAGTGTTACCTATTATTATAGTTTTATATGTGTCATTTAATCTCCTGGAAATGGGTAATAAATGCTGTAAGTTTTATAAAGGGTATAAATAGGACATTACTTTCTCATTCATTCAGTTCTATCAAATAATTATTGAGCACCACTATGTGTCAGATACTCTTCTAGATACTGGGTAAGGAGCACTGAACAAAGCAGATTTGTCAAACTCAGATTTTTAATAGATTTTAGACGTTTTCTTTGATTGTTACAGGTTTGTGGTAGTTGCAAATATTAGTCTCATACTTTCCATTATTTTTATTTCAGTTTTACACCTTAATGTTTTGACTAGAACACCTAAAACTGGATTAAATAAAGGAGATAGCCAATGATTTTGAGTCACATATTTAATGAAAATTAATTTGCATATATATATTTTAGGGGTATCTAACTATCAAGTTGAAGAAGATATAGGCAAGTTGAAGTCTTGTCTCACTGGCTTCCTTCAGGAATATGGATTATCCATAATAGTGAAAGATGATTATGTCCATGAATTGTGAGTATTTTTTAAGGGAATGCAAGAGACAATACTGTCCTGTCATAAGACTAATCTATGTTCATGTCTCCATCCTTTCCTGTAGTTGCCGATATGGAGCTGCTGAACCACACACCATTGCTGCATTCTTAGGGGGTGAGTTCCAGAGATGAGAAGACTGTCACCTGTTGTTATATAGTACAGTTATGAAGTTTTGTTTTCCCAGCTGTTTTAACTAGGGAGGTCAGTGAAGCACGATGTTAATATTGAGTTTAGATTATTTCGGTAGCCCCCAAACTGGTCTCCCTGCTTTCCATCTCTCCCACTGCTGTCCATTTTAAACTCCTGAAGAGTAATTAATCTTTCTAAAGCATGGCTCTGATTGTGTGTCTCACTTAACTAACCCTCTGACCTGGCAGTACACACATACACACTACAGTAGTCCTCGGAAAATAAATCCAGAGTCTTTCATTTGACATTTAAAACATTCTGTGTTCTGGTTTTACCCAGCCTTTCTGGCCTTGGTTTTTTCAAGTTACTTACCTTTCCCCTAGACATGCCCTTTGATTTCCTGCTCCTTGAATCTTTACCCCACTCTGGGCCCATTTGCCTTAAGTCTCCCTGTTGCCTGCATGTCTAAAATATACCTGTTCTTTAGGACCCAACTCAACAATACCATCTCTTAAATAAAGCTCCTTGGAGCCTGGAAGTTTGAGGTCAGGGCCAGGATAGTTGGTTTCTGGTGAGGCCTCTCTTCGTGGCTTGTAGGCAGTCACCATCTTGCTGTGTGTCATAACTTCTTCTTTCTGCAGGAAGGTGAGGAGGCTCTCTGGTGTCTCTTCTTATAAGTATACTAATCCCATCATGAGGGCCCCACCCCCATGACCTCAATTACCTAATTACCTCCCAAGTACTCCAACTCCATCTCCACATATGGTAACATTGGGGGTTAAGGCTTTAACATATGACTTTTTGGGGACATGCATTCGGTCTATAACATGTGCATTCTATAATCATTCTGCACAAGTCATTTCTTTCAGGTCTTTTTAAAAATATTATCTTCCCTGTGAGGCCATCCCTGATTGACTTAAAACAGTCCCTCCTCTTGCACCCAATCCCCCTTCCTTGCTTTTTCTCCTTAGCATTTAGTCACTTGACATTTTACTTATTTGTAAATTCTCTCTCCCTCACTACTGAAAAGTAAGATCCATGAGGATAAGGATTTTTGTCTTTTGTTCCCTGCTGTATCCCTAGTGCCTAGGACAGTATCTGGTACACAGCAGAGTCTCAAATTTTATTGAATCAGTGAATGTGAAAGCAGAAGCTTCAGATTATAAAAGATGAAATATTGTTTTCTTGGTAATTTTTTTTTTTCTGTTGTTTTGAATAGTAACTTTAAAACTTGTTACTGTTACTATATTCAGACTGTTACTGAGTATAGCAGTCTGGGTATCTAATATAGATCCTTTCCAAATTACAGATATTCCTCCCTTTTTAAAAAAATTTATTTATTTTATTTATTTTTGGCTGCATTGGGTCTTTGTTGCTGCACGTGGGCTTTGTCTGGTTGTGGTGTGCAGGCTTCTCATTGTGGTGGCTTCTCCTGTAGCAGAGCATGGGCTCTAGGCAGCCGGGCTTCTGGAGTGTGGCTCGCAGGCTCTGGAGCGCAGGCTCAGTAGTTGTGGCACACGGGCTTAGTTGCTCCGCAGCATATGAGATCTTCCTGGACCAGGGCTCGAACCCATGTCCCCTGCATTGGCAGGCGGATTCTTAACCACTGCACCACCAGGGAAGCCCCTTTACCCCCTTTTTATTATAAAACATGCACAGGGTAAAATTCAAATGCAACAGAAGGGTATCCTTTGAGAATCCTTTCTGCCTATATTTAGCCTTTAAAAAAAGTGCAGTCATCCATACTATTGTTTTGACTTTTTCTTGCTTAATATATTTTGCCAGTCTTTTTAACTCACCATAATTAAAAATACTTCTTTCTTTTAAACTATGGCATAATATGCCAGGGTGTGAATGTATAGAACAAAATTTTTATTTCCTTTAATAACATAGTTATAAAAAATTGTAGTCCTTTGTTTTGATATGACTCAGTAAGTTATGTCTGTTTTGGATTACTTTTAAACATCTTTGGTTTTGGAAAGGAAAGGTTTTCTTTACAGAATTGAATATTTTTATAGAACTCTTGAAATTTACCTTTTTCAAAGATTTGCTTTTCTTCTTTTTCCTTGCAGGAGCTGCTGCTCAAGAGGTTATCAAAGTAATCACCAAACAATTTGTAATTTTTAATAATACTTACATTTATAGTGGCATGTCACAAACTTCAGCAACTTTCCAGTTGTAGAATAAGTACCCTATAGTGTGTTAATGATTGAAACTGTAATTGCCTTCAGGTTGTGCTCTAGTCTGTAAAGTTCTGTTAAGGGAGAACTGTTCAGTTGTTTCCTTAATAAACATTTTTCTCATTTGTAATAATGTAGTCTTGTTCTTTGGGGAGCTGAGGTGGAGGGAGGAAGGAAACAGTTTTCTCAGACAATAAAAGCTATCCATTTCTAACTGAGTTCATTATTTCTGGCTTGCTATTTCAAAGTTACTTATCATAGAAATGTCTTGTATGGACTTCCCTGATGGTGCAGTGGATAAGACTCTGTCTGCCAATGCAGGGGACATGGGTTCGATCCCTGGTCCGGGAAGATCCCACATGCCATGGAACAACTAAGCCAGTGCGCCACAACTACTGAGCCTGCACTCTAGAGCTTGTGAGCGACAACTACTGAGCCCGTGTGCCACAACTACTGAAGCCCACGTGCCTAGAGCCTGAGCTCCACAACAAGAGAAGCCACCGCAATGAGAAGCCCGCACAACCGGCACACCACAACGAAGAGTAGCCCCCGCTTACCACAACTAGAGAAAAGCCCACACGCAGCAGTGAAGACCCAATGCAGCCAAAAATAAATTGAAAAAATTTAAAAAGTCTTGTGTTACATTAGAAATAGCTTAAAATATTTTTTTCTTATAATCTTAAATAATGAATTTAAGGCACGTGCAGATTTTAGCTGTGGACATCTTAATACCATCACTGTTTGTTAAAATACAATTTAAAAGGGGCTTCCCGCAGGACATGGAAGCAACCTAAGTGTCCATCGACAGATGAATGGATAAAGAAGATGTGGCACATATATACAATGGAATATTACTCAGCTGTAAAAAGAAATGAAATTGTTACTTGTAGTGAGGGGGATGGACCTAGAGACTGTCATACAGAGTAAATTAAGTCAGAAAGAGAGAAACGAATACTGTATGCTAACACATAAATACGGAACCTTAAAAAAAAAAGGTTCTGAAGAACCTAGGGGCAGGACAGGAATAAAGACGCAGACGTAGAGAATGGACTTGAGGACACGGGGAGGCAGAAGGGTAAGCTGGGAGGAAGTGAGAGTGGCATAGACATATATACAATACCAAATGTAAAAGATAGCTAGTGGGAAGCAGCTGCATAGCACAGGGAGATCAGCTGGTGCTTTGTGTCCACCTAAAGGGATGGGATAGGGAGGGGGAGGGAGATGCAAGCGGGAGGGGATATGGGATATATGTATACATATAGCTGACTCACTTTGTTTTACAGCAGCAACTAACACAACATTGTGAAGCAATTATACTCCAATAAAGATGTTAAAAAAAAAAAGGGGCTTCCCTGGTGGACGCAGTGGTTAAGAATCCACCTAACAATGAAGGGGACATTTGTTCGAGCCCTGGTCCAGAAAGATCCCACATGCTGCAGAGCAACTAAGCCCGTGTGCCACAAGCTACTGAGCCTGCAATCCACAACTACTGAGCCGGTGTGCCACAACTACTGAAGCCTGTGCGCCTACAGCCGGCGCTCTGCAACAAGAGAAGCCACTGTAGTGAGAAGCCCACGCACCGCAACGAAGAGTAGCCACAACTAGAGAGTGCCCGCGCACGGCCAAAAATAAAAACAAATTTTTAAAAATTATTTTTAAATACAATTTTAAAAAGACAAATATTTCAGATGTATAGTTTTATCAGAAAACAAGAACAGGATACAAAGGGGAAGGAAGGTTGTAAAAGATTAATGATGGCAGCGCTTGGGGATCAGACGGCCTCCTCCCCACGCCTGCGCACACCTACCCGAGGCCACGACGCCGGCCTCAGCGACCCCAGAGCCCGTTCTCCTAACTGCTTCGGGCGAACGCCCCTCTGAGCAAAGAAAGCCCTTTACACAGGGAGCAGTGAGATTAGAGGATTTCCCCTTCATATTGTGACTTTCCACTACTTAAACAGGCGCACACTTGCTATCCTCTGCCCTTTGGAACGTGGGTGAGCAGTGGCCGGCAAGAGACTCCGCGTGGGGGCGGGGCGGCCGGAAGTCCCGCCCCACCGAAGTGCGCCCGGTCTTCTCGGCGGGAAACCAGGTCGGGCGTCGGGCTAGGCGGGCGGCAAGGGAGAAAGGGCGAATCCCAGGGCGCTGCGACTTAAGGGTAAAGGCCACGGCCTCCACTCCCTGCGCGTTCGGGTCCTGCCTCAGCCCCGCCTCGGAACCCGCCCGTCGCCTCCTGTGGAAGGTCTGGGATGCAGAACGCCCCGCTCTAACCTTCTTAACCGACCCACGTGAGGGGATGGGGTGATGAGGCGGGATGGGGCCTTTCTGAGGAGGCGGTCGACCCGGGCTGAGGCCCGCACAGGGAAAAAGAATTATCACATACCAATTAGGCGCCTAGAGCCTGGCCGATTGTACTTCAGAATCCTCGGGCGCTTCCCCAGGTGGTTCTGATGTATGAAGGGGGTGGGCGCTGCTGGAGCAGTTGTTTCTCAGATCGGGGGTGGGACTCTGTGTTCCGCATCACCTGAGGGGGAGGGCACGTTAACGGGACTGGCTTTCAGACCCACCCGCTGCCCTGCCGGTGAATCGCCTGTGGTGGAGCCGGCCTCGGGTCGCTAACCAGAGGTCCCGTCCCTGCAGGAGTTGGAGAACCCTGGTCTAAAAGGGAAGGGCCCGAGGGAACACCTATGCTCTTCAAAAGGAGTTCCTCCAGCTGTTTAGGTGAGCCAGGCCGTGGTGTTATTGAGCGCAAACTGACGAAACAGGGTGGAGTTAGTCTTCTCTCCTGGGAAAGATATCTATCGGTTACCTGTGGAAACTGGGATGAGGTGATGCGCGGAACGGCTGCTCCAGTCTCCTGAGGCCGGGTGTGTTGATGTTGTAGTGAAATGGCTCCTGGTACCCTCAGCCTGTTTCTGGACCTGATCGACTGTTTTTTCTCAATCTAAACTATTGTAACAGAAAGTTTACGTTACATTACTTGCATCTTGGCCGTTTCTCCCTTGCCTCTCCTACTTTAGGGGAAAGTTTCCACTTGGTATGAGCCCAAGCTGGGGATCCACTGTCAACAACTTAGTGATGGCAGATATGGTGGGATTTTCAGCCCTGCCAGCCTTATGCACAGAAAGATGTCATTTATCTTTCTGATATTTTGAGGGTGCTATTTAGATTTCAAAAAGCTTTTCATGTTAACATTTTCTAGGCCACTTAGAGGAATGTTCAGCTCATTTTCTTGCTTAAATTTGAATTTAACAGTAGTGTTTTGGGGAATTGACTGAGTGCAAACTGTAAGTAGGATAGTTTCTTCCTGTTACCTGGAAAAAAAATCCCTTTTCCCCCCTGTTGAGAATACAGTAAATAATTTTGAAATCTTGTTCATGGCAGTCTGCATCTATTCACTAAGTTACTGAAAATACTTAATAATATGCTTTATTGGGCAGATGATTTTGTTCTTGGGATTGTACTATATACTTTAAAATATAATTTTATAGTTATCCCTCCCTTGGAAGTTATAACTTGTCCTTTGCTGTGGATGTTTTTAAGCATGTAGCAGGTAAATAGATGACTTGTATTAATGCTACTAGATATTTGGCAAACTTTATCTTATTTTACTGTGCAAAGTAACCATTTATTAGAAAACAGTATAAGAAAGACAGACAAAGGGGAACAGAAGGTAGTTTGTGTTGTCAGCTTCAATTTAAAACTTATATCCCTCTTTAAATATGAAAATTATATTAAAAAGCAGAATAGATTGGCTAATTAAAACTAAGGAAATAGTCCTTAAACTCCCGCACAAAGCAAAGACCTCCATGTGTGATACGTCTTTTTTTTTAAACAGGCTGTTTTTTAATCTAGTGTTTTTCCAAATCCTAACCCATTTGCTCAAAGATAATGCAACCTTTAAGAAAGGATGTAAATTTTCCTGTAAATTTTCATTTATATATAGTATATCTGTTTACAATATGTCTACAAATTATATGTAGGAGGCAGTATAAAAGAATAAGAGTGTAGCCCTTGCCTCAGATTTTCTTGGTTCCCATTCTAGCTCTGGCACTTACTAGCTGTTTGAACTTGAGCAAATTGTTTACTTTCTCTTCATCTATCTTTATCCTTATAGGTCCCTTGCAGGGTTGTTGTAAAGACTAAAAAGATAGTATTTATAAGGTTTATAGGGGTTTATAGAGTCTGGCCTATCATTGGGCTTGCTGAACATTAGAAGCTTCTATTATAAAACTTGTGAAAAATGAAAAACCGTGAAATAAAACACCACCAGCTAAAGACAACAGGTGTTAATATGTTGCCCTTTTCCATCTAGTTTTATTTTATGTTTGCCTCTACATCATTGGGGTCATAATGTAGATAAAATTTTGAGTCTTGCTCTTTTGATTACATTGTAACATAAGCATTTTTCCATACTGTCAAATATTTCAAGTAAATGTCAATATTCTTGTAACAATATCCTATCCTGTGGATATACTGTGATGTACCTACCCATTCCTTTTTAAATGGAATATTTAGGTTAAAAAAATGACAAAACTAGTAAATATTTGTATATTACTTTATAAAAGAGTCTCATATTTATCATTAAATTTTTTGTTTGGGAATTTTCAGTTTGAGAGTTAAAATGAAAGATAGAAAGGATAATTAACTCTCTCTCCTTAACCACCCAGTGCTTTAGTAAATAAGAATTTTAGAGTTCTGTGAGTCCTGATTTATTGCTCTAAGAAATTAATTGGACTCTGATGTATTTTTCTAAAAAATCAGTTTAGCATTTTAAAGAATGTGAGAGGCCGTATTAGGGTTGCCAGTTATTTTTTAAATTCATCTAATGAATATAAACAGAGGTTTAAGCTTGAAAATAACCATGAGTTGTTAGAAAAAATTTTATTATTAAGCTAAGCTTGTGAAGAGAAATGAATATCTAAAGAGTGTGTGAGTATTTGTGTTTTAAACCTCTGATTCATGGAGGAGTGCCCAATCTGAAATGATGGGATAAAAATTTACAGAAAAGAAAATAAGGAAGGAGAACCAGAAGTGGAGCAGCTAGATTCAGTCAACCAATCATTCGTGTGTTTGTTTAATAAAATATGTTGAATGCCTGTAGTACTTCAGAGTGTGAGGTGCATTTATGTATGTTTTCAAATTTAATTCTTGTAACAACTCTATGAAGTTGGAAATTTATATTTTACAGATGAGGAAAACTGAGCCTCAGAGAACTTAAGCATACCTAATACTACACACTAATAAGTTTCAGATTCAATCTTTGCTCTTCTGGTTTGAGAAAACTATTCTTTTCCTACCCCTTTGCATATATAATTCTGGAATTCTCAAAATTGATTTAAATTGAGAAAATACCTTTATCTTATAGATGAAATATAAGGTAAAAGAATGCAGACAAGCATGGAAAGTGAGGATACAAAGAAAATACAAGGTGAGAAATTTATGGATCATATATCTGGAATGTGTTTTATAGTGTATTTGTGGGATATACTGCAGATTATCTGACAGGCTCCAGGAAAAGAAAGAATTATTCAGCAATTTACATGAATATTTATTAAGCATCTACTCTGTGCCTGTCACACTGACTTCAGGAAACTGACATTCTAATGGGAGATGACATGTTGGTAATTAGAATACCATATGATAGCTGATTTAATGGAGGTATATATAAGAACAGAGGGAACCTGAGAGGACCACCATCAAATTTCAGAGCTCTCCTCAAAAAAATGAAAATTTAATTCATGGGCATAAAGGAGGTTAACCAGAGAAGAAATATTAAAATAGAAAAGGAGGGCTTCCCTGGTGGCGCAGTGGTTGAGAGTCCGCTTGCCGATGCAGGGGACGCGGGTTCGTGCCCCGGTCCGGGAAGATCCCACAAGCCGCGGAGCGGCTGGGCCCGTGAGCCATGGCCGCTGAGCCTGCGCGTCCGGAGCCTGTGCTCTGCAGCGGGAGAGGCCACAATAGTGAGAGGCCCACGTGTCGCAAAAAAAAGAAAAGGATGGGGAATAGTATTCCCTAATGGACCCCATCACATCAGAGTTTGGCTGAGGAAGAGGACCCTCAAAAAAAGACCGAGAAAAACATTTCAGAAAGGTCAGGACAGGAATGTGGTATTTTGGAAATCAGCCTTAGGAGAATGGTTTGAGAAAGATTACCCAAGAGCCTCAGTGTTAAGTATCACAGATGAAGACTGAAGTATCCACTGGATTTTTCATTTAGGAGGTCTTCTGTTTTATTAATAGTAAATTTAATAGATTTCAGCCAGATTGCAGTATATTGGGGTCTGGGTGGGAAACAGTCTGGAGACAGTATGAATAGCTTACTCTTCTTAAAAGCTTGTCTGAAGATATATGGCATTAACTAGAGGGAGGATGTAATGTTAAGGAGTCTTACAAGAGGCATAGAGATAAGAGAATATGTGAAGAGGGAATGGGGATTATGGAGAGGGAGAAATTGAAGAAACTGGAAAGACGGGATAATTGCTGGAGGTGCTCCTCTCAGATCATTTATCACACTATGGGAATTACTTACATCCTCTTCTGTCTCTATCACCAGATTGTGAGTGCCTTGGAATCAGAATCGCTATCTGATACAGAGTGGATGCATAGTAGACATTCAATAAAGATTTGTTAAATGAATATATTTTAAAGAAGGTCATAGGCCTGTAATAGTGCCTTTTGAGTTGTATGCGAGAGAAATACAACTCAAACTAGTTCAAGAAAAAAAAGGAAACGTATCAGTTCATACAACTGGGAAACTCAGAGTTGTGAGGAAGTGTTCTCTGAAGGAACCACAAGAAGGAAGAGGGAAATCATTCTGGGCAAGAAAAAAACTATAGTACAGTTGAACCTTGAACAACATGGGTTTTTGAACTGTGTGGGTCCACTTATATTCAAATTTTTTTTTTGATAGTACTACATGATCTGAGGTTGGTTGAATATGAGGATGTGGAACCACAAATATGGAGGGCGGATTACAAATTATATGTGGATTTTCAACTGAGTGGAGGGTCGGTGCCCTTAATCCCCGTGTTGTTCATGGGCCAACTGTAGTTGTAGTCACTGCAGGATGCCAAAACACAGGTGAATGTGTTAACCATGAACAGGATGGGAGCTGGATCCTGGTGTGATATTGTAGAGGAAGAGGTAAGAATGGGTGTGGCTGCAGATATTTTTGTAGGAATTCTGTGTTGTGGAAAGTGTTCTGGGAATTCTGTGAAGCCTAACATCTGTGTCTTTTTGACTGAGAGTTTCTTATAGCATTTATAACCTGCTTTGCCCAGAGAGCAAGGCAGAGGCAGAGATGACAAATAATTAATGGCTTATTCTCTGGAATCAGCCCTAAGCAACTGCCGGGAGCTGATAGATAAATACTCTTCACACTTTGACTGGGATGACTCTGAGACACATGGCTCTACCCTAGCTCCCAGAGTTTCCTGGTGGGGTTGCTTGTGTCTACCTTCCCTTTCTGTTTCATCTTTTCAAAAAAGTACTTGCACTCAAATTTTTGTTTCATGGTCTACTTCTGGGGGGCCCGAAATTAAAACATGAAGTGGAAGAGAAAGAGATGAGGTTTGAAGAGAGCTGAAGATTTGGAGTAGCCATTGAGGAAAATGGGAGAAACAACAGAAGGGAATTGGAGATGGAGCTGACCATGGATGGCGTTGCTGAGTAGAGTTGGGGGGTATAACCTGGAATGCATACCAAATATTTGCAGTGGCATAACTGCTTAATTTTTTTTTTTTCCTTTAACAATGCCCAAATTTGAGCTGAAAGGGCAGAGAAAAGAAACTGTTTTGAGTCACAATTAGGATTATAAAACATGTTTGGTAGAAGGAGAAGGGGTCAAAGGAATCCTAGCAAGATAATGGTTGAGGTGATGAATCATGGGATCTGGGATGAAGAGGGAAGGAAATGAAACCAAGTCTCTGAGAACATGAGTAAAGGAAGTAGAGATCATAGGGGTCAAGGAGTAAATACAAGAATAAGGAAGTAAGCCAGTTGAAAGAATTAGGAGTAATATTCAGAAAATGAAATAATGGAGTTGAAAATATCAGTGGTAGAGCTGTTCTGACTAATGGCAAGGGTCCAGATTTGGCCTGGAAAGTGAATAGCCAAATTTACATACAGTTTGAGACTTGCAAAGGAGAGAGACTGTCTCTTTCCCAGCATCCATATCAATCACCCAAAAGTACTGTGATTGGGGCCACTTCAGTCATTAGGTCAACTGCAGAGCATACCAGTAATTTAAGAAATATATATATGTATACCTATAAACTTATTACGATGTAATTGACATACCACATAATTTACTCATTTAAAATATCCAGTTCACTTGTTTTCATATATTCACAGTGTTGTACAACCATCACCACAATCAATTTTAGAACATTTTCATCACCCTCAAAGAAACCTGTACCCTTTAGCAGTCACACCCCACCACACACACACCCCTGTTAACCCTAGACAACCACTAATCTGTTTCATGTCTCTAAATTTGCCTATTCAGGACATTTTATATAAATGGAATCGTATAATATGTGGGCCTTTTTGACTAGCTTCTTTCACTTAGCATAATGTTTCCAAGGATCATCCATGTTGTTTCAGTATCTTCATTCCTCTTTTTTGTGAAATGATTCCATTGAATGGATATATCATATTTTATTTATCCATTCAAGAGTTGATGGACATTTGGGTCTCCACTGTTTGGCTATTATGAATAGCACTGCTATGAATATCCATGTATAAGTTTTGGGGTAGACATATGTTTTCTTTTGGGTATATACCCAGGAGTGGAATTGCTAAATCTATGGTAAATTTATGTTTAACCTTTTGAGGAACTGCTAGACTGTTTACCAAAGCAGCTGTACCATTTTACATTCCCACAGCAATGTATAAGGGTTCCAATTTCTCCAAATCCTTGGTCAGAATGTTAGACTATTTTTGATTATAGCCATCCTAGTTGATGTGAAGTGGTATCTCATTGTGTGGCTTTAGTTTGCACTTCCCTAAGAACTAATGATATTGAGCATCTTTTCATATACTTATTGACCATTTGTATATGTTCTTTGGAGAAATGTCTATTTAAATCCTTTGCATGCTTTTTAATTGGGTTGTCTTTTACTGTTGAGTTTTAGGAGTTCCTTATGTATTCTGAACACGAACCCCTTAGTGGATATATCTGATTTGCAGATATTTTCTTTCAGTCTGTGAGTTGTCTTTTTACATTCTTAATGATACCTTTTGAAGCTCAGAAATTTTCAGTTTTAAGTCCAATTTATTGAATTTTCTTTTATTGCTTGTGGTTTTGGTATTGTAAACGCTTCAGTTTTTGTTTGCTTGTTTATTTTCTTCAGGAATTATTGAAGGAGCTAGCTTGCATAGCCTGGAGAAGATAAAAACCCAGTTGTATGGGCTTCCCTGGTGGCGCAGCGGTTGAGAGTCCGCCTGCCGACGCAGGGGACACGGGTTCGTGCTCCGGTCCGGGAAGATCCCACATGCCGCGGAGCGGCCGGGCCCGTGAGCCATGGCCGCTGAGCCTGCGCGTCTGGAGCCCGTGCTCCGCAGCGGGAGAGGCCACAACAGTGAGAGGCCCGCGTACCGCAAAAAACAAAC
>RJWK010017714.1:0-34044 GCA_004363435.1 Platanista minor | reverse complement strand
TCTTTTCATCTTGTTTGTGGTTTCCTTTGCTGTGCAAAAGCTTTTAAGTTTCATTAGGTTCCATTTGTTTATTTTTGTTTTTATTTCCATTTCTCTAGGAGGTGGATCAAAAAGGATCTTGCTGTGATTTATGTCATAGAGTGTTCTGCCTATGTTTTCCTCTAACAGTTTTATAGTGTCTGGCCTTACATTTAGGTCTTTAACCCATTTTGAGTTTATTTTTGTGTATGATGTTAGGGAGTGTTCTAATTTCATTCTTTTACATATAGATGTCCAGGTTTCCCAACTCCATTTATTGAAGAGGCTGTCTTTTCTCCATTGTATATTTGTGCCTCCTTTATCAAAGATAAGGTGAACATATGTGCGTGGGTTTATCTCTGGGCTTTCTATCCTGTTCCATTGATCTAGATTTCTGTTTTTGTGCCACTACAATAATGTCTTGATTACTGTAGCTTTGTTGTATAGTCTGAAATCCAGAAGCCTGATTCCTCCAGCTCCATTTTTCTTTCTCAAGATTGCTTTGGCTATTTGGGACCTTTTGTGTTTCCATACAAATTGTGAAATTTTTTGTTCTAGTTCTGTGAAAACGGACATTGGTAGTTTGATACGTATTGCATTGAATCTGTAGATTGCTTTGGGTAGTATAGTCATTTTCACAATGTTGATTCTTCCAATCCAAGAACATGGAATATCTCTCCATCTGTATCATCTTTAATTTCTTTTGTCAGTGTCATATTTTTTGGCATACAGGTCTTTTGTCTCCCTAGGTAGGTTTATTCCTAGGTATTTTACTCTTTTTGTTGCAATAGTAAATGGGAGTGTTTCCTTAATTTCTCTTTCAGATTTTTCATCATTAGTGTATAGGAATGCAAGAGATTTCTGTGCATTAATTGTGTATCCTGCTACTTTACCAAATTCGTTGGTTAGCTCTAACAGTTTTCTTGTAGCATCTTTAGGATTCTCTATGTATAATACCATGTCATCTGCAAAGAGTGACAGTTTTACTTCTTCTTTTCTGATTTGGATTCCTTTTATTTCTTTTTCTTCTCTGATTGCTGTGGCTAAAACTTCCAAAATTATGTTGAATAACAGCTGTGAGAGTAGGCAAACTTGTCTTTTTCCTGCTCCTAGTGGAAATGGTTACAGTTTTTCACCATTGAGAATGATGTTGGCTGTGTGTTTGTCATATATGGCCTTTATTATGTTGAGGTATATTCCCTCTATGCCTACTTTCTGGAGGGTTTTTATCATAAATGGGTGTTTAATTTTGTTGAAAGCTTTTCATGCATCTATTGAGATGATCATATGTTTTTATCCTTCAGTTTGTTACTAAGGTGTACCACATTGATTGATTTTCATATTTTGAAGAATCCTTGCATTCCTGGGATAAACCTCACTTGATCATGGTGTATGATCCTTTTAATGTACTGTTAGATTCTGTTTGCTAGTATTTTGTTGAGGATTTTTGCATCTATGTTCATCAGTGATATTGGCCTGTAGTTTTCTTTGTGACATCTTTCTCTGGTTTTGGTTTCAAGGTGATGGGGCCTTGTAGAATGAGTTTGGGAGAGTCCCTCCCTCTGCTATATTTTGGAAGAGTTTGAGAAGGATAGATGTTAGCTTTTCTCTAAATGTTTGATAGAATTCGTCTGTGGAGCCGTCTGGTCCTGGGCTGCTGTGTGTTGGAAGATTTTTAATCACAGTTTCAATTTCAGTGCTTGTGATAGGTCTGTTCATATTTTCTATTTCTTCCTGGTTCAGTCTCAGAAGCTGTGCACTTCTAAGAATTTGTCCATTTCTTCCAGGTTGTCCATTTTATTGGCATAGATTTGCTTGTAGTAATCTCTCATGATCCCCTGTATTTTTGCAGTATCAGTTGTTACTTCTCCTTTTTCATTTCTAATTCTATTGATTTGAGTCTTCTCCCTTTTTTTCTTGATGAGTCTGGCTAGTGGTTTATCAATCTTGTTTATCTTCTCAAAGAACCATCTTTTAGTTTTATTGATCTTTGCTATTGTTTCCTCCATTGTTTTTCATTTATTTCTGATGTGACTTTCATGATTTCTTTCCTTCTGCTAACTTTGGGGTTTTTTGGTTCTTCTTTCTCTAATTGCTTTAGGTGTAAGGTTAGGTTGTTTTCTGAGATTTTTCTTGTTTCTTAAGGTAGCACTGTATTTCTATAAGCTTCCCTCTTAGAACTGCTTTTTCTACATCCCATAGGTTTTGGGTCATCTTGTTTTCATTGTCATTTGCTTCTAGGTATGTTTTGACTTCTTCAGTGTTCTCTTGGTTATTTACTTGTGTATTGCTTAGCACCCACGTGTTTGTAGATTTACAGGGTTTTTTTCTGCAATTGATATCTAGTCTCATAACTTTGTAGTTGGAAAAGATACTTCATACGATTTTGATTTTCTTAAATTTACCAAGGCTTGATTTGTGACCCAAGATATGATCTATCCTGGAGTATGTTCCGTGAGCACTTGAGAAGAAAGTGTATTCTGTTGATTTTGAATGGAATGTCCTGTAAATATCAATTAAGTCCATCTTTAATGTATCATTTAAAGCTTGTGTTTCCTTATTTATTTTCATTTTGGATGATCTGTCCATTGATGAAAGTGGGGTGTTAAAGTCCCCTAGTATGATTCTGTTACTGTCGATTTCCCCTTTTATGGCTGCTAGCATTTGCCTTAAGTATTGACGTGCTCCTATGTTGCATGCAAAAATATTTACAATTTTTATATCTTCTTCTTGGATTGATCCTTTGATCATTATGTAGTGTCCTTCTTTGTCTCTTGTAATAGCCTTTATTTTAAAGTGTATTTTGTCTGTTATGAGAATTGTTGCTCTAGCTTTCTTTTGATTTCCATTTGCATGGAATATCTTTTTCCATCCCCTCACTTTCAGTCTGTACGTGTCCCTAGGTCTGAAGTGGGTCTCTTGTAGACAGCATATATACGGGTCTTATTTTTGTATCCATTCAACCAGTCTATGTCTTTTGGTTGGAGCATTTAATCCATTTACACTTAAGATAATTATCGATATGTATGTTCCTATTACCATTTTCTTAATTGTTTTGTGTTTGTTTTTGTAGGTGTTTTCCTTCTCCTGTGTTTCCTGCCTAGAGAAGTTCCTTTAGCATTTGTTGTAAAGCTGGTTTGGTGATGCTGAATTCTCTTAGCTTTTGCTTGTCTGTAAAGGTTTGAATTTCTCTGTTGAATCTGAATGAGATCCTTGCTGGGTAGAGTAGTCTTGGTTGTAGGTTTTTCTCTTTCATTACTTTAAATATGTCCTTATACTCCCTTCTGGCTTGCAGTGTTTCTGCTGAACGATCAGCTGTTAACCTTATGGGGATTCCCTTGTATGTTATTTGTTGTTTTTCCCGTGCTGGTTTTAATATTTTTTCTTTGTATTTAATTTAGTTTGATTTATATGTTTCTTGGTGTGTTTCTCCTTGGATTTATCCTGTATGGGAATCTCTGCACTTTCTGGACTTGACAGACTATTTCCTTTCCCATATTAGGGAAGTTTTCAACTATACTCTCTTCAAATATTTTCTCAGTCCCTTTCTTTTTCCCTTCCTCTGTTGGCACCCATATAATTCAAATGTTGGTGCATTTAATGTTGTCCCAGAGGTCTCTGAAACTGTCCTCAATTCTCTTCATTCTTTTTACTTTATTCTGCTCTGTGGTAGTTATTTCCACTATTTTTTCTTCCAGGTTACTTATCTGTTCTTCTGCCTCAGTTATTCTGCTATTGATTCCTTCTAGAGAATTTTCAATTTCATTTACTGTGTTGTTCATCATTGTTTTTTTGCTCTTTAGTTCTTTAGGTCCTTGTTAAACATTTCTTTTATTTTCTCCATTCTATTTCCAAGATTTTGGATCATCTTTACTATCATTACTCTGAATTGTTTTTCAGGTAGATTGCCTATTTCCTCTTCATTTGTTTGGTCTGGTAGGTTTTTACTTTGCTCCTTCATGTGGTGCATATTTCTCTGTCTTCTCATTTTGCTTAACTTAGTGTGTTTGGGGTCTCCTTTTTGCAGGCTGCAGGTTTCATAGTTCCCATTGTTTTTGATGTCTGCCCCTAGTGGGTAAGTTTGGTTCAGTTGGTTGTGTAGTCTTCCTGGTGGAGGGAACTGGTGCCTGTGTTCTGGTGGATGAGGCTGGATCTTGTCTTTATGGTGGGTAGGGCCACGTCTGGTGGTATGCTTTGGTGTGTCTGTGAACTTATTATGATTTTAGGCAACCTCTCTGCTAATGGGTGGGGTTGTGTTCCTGTCTTGCTAGTTGTTTGCCATGGGATGTCCAGCACTGGAACTTGCTGGTCGTTGACTGAAGCTGGGTCTTTGCGTTGAGATGGAGATCTCTGGGAGAACTCTCACTGATTGATATTACATGGGGCCAGGAGGTCTCTGTTGGTCCAATGTCCTGAACTCAGCTCTCCCACCTCAGAAGCTCAGGCCTGACATCTGGCCAGAGCACAAAAACCCTGTCAGTCACATGACTCAGAAGAAAAGGGAGAAAAAAAAGAAAGAAAAATAATAAATAAATATAATAAAATAAAGTTATTAAAATAAAAAATTATTAAAATAAAAAAATTAAAAAGTAATTTAAAAAAGGAGAGAGCAACCAAACCAATAAACAAATCCACCAGTGAAAACAAGTTCTAAACACTATACTAAGGTAAACATAAAAATCAGAAACAAATCAGTCACATACAGCAAACCCCAAGTCTACACTTGCTCCCAATGTCCACTGCCTCAATTTTGGGGTGATTCATTGTCTATTCAGGTATTCTATAGATGCAGGGTACATCAGCTTGATTGTGGAGATTTAACACCCTGCTCCTGAGGCTGCACTGAGAAATTTCTCTTTGTGTTTTTTTTTCAGACAGCTCCTGGGGTTCAGCTTTGGATTTGGCCCTGCCTCAGCATGTAGGTTGCCCTCTGGAATCTGTTCTTCACCCAGACAGGAGGGGGTTAAAGGAGTAGCTGATCAGGGGGCTGTGGCTCAGTAAGGCCGGGAGTTCAGAATGTGGGGCAAGCCTGCAGTGGCAGAAGCCAGCATGATGTTGCAACTGCCTAAGGTATGCCATATGTTCTCCCGGGGAAATTGTCCCTGGATCATGGGACCCTGGCAGTGGTGGGCTGCACAGGCTCCCGGGAGGGGAGGTGTGGATAGTGACCTGTGCTTGCACACAGGCTTCTTGGTGGCTGCAGCAGCAGCCTTAGCGTTTCATGCCCATCTCTGGTGTCCATGCTGATAGCCGGGGCTCGCGCCTATCTCTGGAGCTTGTTTAGGTGGTGCTGTGATTCCCTTCTCCTCACGCACCCCAAAACAATGGTCTCTTGCCTCTTAGGCAGTTCCAGACTTTTTCCTGGACTCCCTTCCAGCTAGCTGTGGTGCACTAGCCTCCTTCAGGCTGTGTTCATGCAACCAACCCCAGTCCTCTCCCTGGGATCTGACCTTCGAAGCCCAAGCCTCACCTCCCTGGGCTGGTGAGTGCTAGTCAGCACTGATCCTCTTTGCGGGAATCTCTCTGCTTTGCTCCCTGCACCCCTATTGTTGCACTCTCCTCCACGGCTTTGAAGCTTCTCACTCACCACCCCCAGTCTCTGCCAGTGAAGGGGCCTCCTAGTGTGCGGAAACCTTTCCTCCTTCACAGCTCCCTCCCACTGGTGCAGGTCCTGTCCCTATTCTTTTGTCACTGTTTTTTCTTTTTTCGTTTGCCCTACCCAGGAACGTGGGGAGTTTCTTTCCTTTTGGGATGTCTGAGGTCTTCTGCCAGCGTTCAGTAAGTGTTCTGTAGGAGTTGTTCCACATATAGACGTATTTTTGATGTAATTTTGGGATGGAAGGTGATCTCCGTGTCTTACTCCTCTGCCATCTTGAAGGTCCTCCAAAGCTACAGAATCTTGGGAAAGTTACTTAACCTCTCTGACTCTAGGTTCACTCATTTAAAAATGAGGTACTTTATACTTCATAGGATTATCGGGGAGATAAATGTGAAAATAGGAAAAGCATCTAGTACAGTACTAGAGATACACTAGGTGCTCAATAGATATAACTTCTTTGTAGTGACACTTTATATAGCAATATGAGATTATTTAATCTCTTTTCTGTTCTTTTGTGCTTCGTCTAGTTTCACTTGCTCACAGGGAGCCGTGGGCAGAGGCCTCACACCAGCCCTTCAGACCAAAGTTCCTGGTGCAGAACTGCCCTGTCAACACCTTAGCTCATGGGAAAACTTTTTAGAAAAATTCTTTGTGGTCTTGCCCAATTTGAGCACTGGTCTTATGTTAATTTTATTTTTTTGCCCCTTATATTTCATCTCAACTGGCACAAATACTGATTGACAGCTTAAAATCTGTGTCCTTCTCTTGGACGGAGAATTGATATAGGGATTTTGAAACCCCAGCACAGTGTTAGAAATCCACTGGCTGCTACGAATTTGAAGTCCAACAGAACACCTGGGCCAGATGGTTTAAACGTGTCTGTTTACTAATCACTCAGTACAAAGAAGAAAATAACTCCCTAGCTAGATAGCATGTTTCAAATGGTTTTAGAGATGGGAATTAAGGTAATGAAAACCAGGTGAATAAACCAATTTTTCTCCTTAAAAATGCAGGTGGTACTTTCCAGTGCAGCTGGTATGTCTTAGGGGAAGATACTAGTAAAGTACTTTTCTTATTTTACTATTTTGAAGCTTGATTTTTCTTTGGGAAAGTTTGAAACATTACACAAATACAGTAAGTTATGACAGTTATTAATGTTATTAACATTGACATTATCATTTGTATTAGTTATCAATTGCTGTGTGACAAATTATTCCCCAAACTTGGTACTTAAAACAACAATACTTATGATCTCATTGTCTCTGTACGTCAGGAACCTGGGCATGGTTTAACTAGTTCTGCTCAGTCTCTCACAGGCTGCAGTCAAGATGTCAACTTGTTTGCAGAAATCTCAAGGCACGTGGAGAAGGAGCCACTTCCATGGTCACTCATGTGGTTATTGGTGGGAATCGGCTCCACATGAGCTGCTGGTGGGAGGTCACTCTTTGTTACCTGCCCTGTGGACCACTCCATAGCATAGCACACAACATGGCAGCTTGCTCCACCAGAGCACGTGAGCAAAGGGGTAGGAAAGAGTGCCAGCAAGCAAGAGTTGCTATTAAGACTGAAGTCACAATCTTGCATAATCTAATGTCAGAGCGGCATCCCATCACCTTTGCCATATCTTGTTTGTTAGAAGCAAGTCACTAGGTCCATCCTATACACAAGGGGAAGGGATTACATACAGGAGTGAACAACAGGAGGCCAGTAACGTTGGAACCACTTTAGAAGCTGTCAGTCTACCATACCATTATTGCTGTAGGTATGCTGAGGCAATGTCCTATTGCCCATAAGAGCACAACCTTTGAAGCTGGAGAGAAGAAATTGAGGCTCAGGTCTGTTATTTATTAGCCCTGTGACTGGACACTTCACTTGACCTCTGTAAATTTTCATTTTCTAATCTCCAAAAATCATATTACTCCAGAGGACCAGAAGGAGGATTAAATGAAACATCAAATTAGAGCACTTAGCACAGTACTTGGCACCTAGTAGGTACCAAAAATTAATATTATAAATTATTATTGTTATAATATGAGACCATACAAGTGGCAAGGCCATCAATATTTAGAAAGGATTTGTGTGTGAAAAGCCCAAGAGCCTGGATGATGTTGATCTCAATATGCCCTATGTTGGCAGCTGAATCAACAATCCATCATTAGGTCCCATGAATTCTACATCCAAAAATATACCTTCATCTATAAGTTTCTTCCTGTCTCCTTGGACACATTCTCCTACCTGGATGACAGTGATATACTCCTAACTGGTCTCCCTTATTCCTCTGTTTAAGACCCTACTGTGAAGCTTCCATACAGCAATCAAGGTAATCTTTAAAATATTTCAAAAGACCAAATCACTCTCCAGCTTTAACACCTTTCAGTGGCTTCTCATTTTATATGAGATTCAAGTATCTTACTATGACCTACAAGGTTCTGTGTATCTTTCCAACCTCATCTTCTCCCACTTCACATTGTCCTTTTGACTCAGCTTGAGTTCCTGACCTTGTTGAGTTCCTGCGTGCCTCAGGAGCTTTACATGTGCTCTTTTCTTTTCCTTAAATGCTTTATCTTGCTGACTCCAGCCATCCTTCAGGTCACAGCATACATCATTCCCTCACTATGGGTTTCTGTCACCTTCCTCTTCCAATTCAGTTGGGGCTTTTGCATGATTATTTCTTACAGCATCTTACTCCTCTCCTTCGCAGTTTCTAACTTTATTTAGTAGGATTATATGTTTAATGTTTATCTCTTCTGAGAGGGCTGAGCCTATGTCTGTTTCAGTCCCCATTTTATGTTCGAGTCGAACACAATCCCTACTCATAGTGGTTTTTTTTTTTTAACGTTAGTTCTATATATTTTGAGAGACACTTAAGTACACAAGAAAGTGTGGTATGTTAAACAATAATGGGGGCTTATCTAATGGAGAATCCAGTGTCCTTTCAAGAAACTGAAGATACTCAAAAGTCACTCCCCAATTTCTATAAACAACCTTCTAAAAATGAACCTCTCCATTTGATACAAATATACAAATTTAAAATAAGTGTGTAGGGCTTCCCTGGTTGCACAGTGGTTGGGTGTCCGCCTGCCGATGCAGGGGACACGGATTCGTGCCCAGTCCGGGAAGATCCCACATGCCGCGCAGCGGCTAGGCCCATGAGCCATGGCTGCTGAGCCTGTGCGTCCGGAGCCAGTGCTCCGCAACAGGGGAGGCCACAACAGTGAGGGGCCTGCATACTGCAAAAAAAAAAAAAAAAAAAAAAAAGTGTGTAG
This sequence comes from Platanista minor, assembly GCA_004363435.1. Classification (NCBI taxonomy): domain Eukaryota; kingdom Metazoa; phylum Chordata; class Mammalia; order Artiodactyla; family Platanistidae; genus Platanista; species Platanista minor. The sequence continues at coordinate 25,161 of RJWK010017714.1, read as the reverse complement.
TTCAGAAAAGCCTACCGTTTTCAGATTGCTTATGTCCCAGAAAATATACAGTTAAAAAATACCAGAGATGTAGAGCCAAAGGCTCTCGAGACCCATACAGCAAAAATAAACATCACTTCAGTAGATAGCAATTTGTGGAGAACGTGGCATCCTTGGAAACCAGTAGCACTGAAAGATGGAAGATCACAAATCTTCCAAAGATAAGATGTATATTAAGGTCCATTTTCCCCAGAATGATATTCAAGGACAAAATCTCAACACTTGAATTGCAGTGTATATCCTAATACAAAACTTAGTTGTAACACCTCACCCTACCTTTGGCATTATATCCCCCATTAAAATAAGCGCCTAGGCTTTCCACATCTCAGAAATGCCTATGGGCACTAGAGAACAGCTTTCTCCTATTCCATTTCACTTTATCAGAATAGTATTTGATACTTTCTAAAAGTATTTAAAGAATCAGAATAGCCTAATTTTTAAATTTTATTTTATATTTTATCTATTAGCTGAAATAATAATATTGAGGGATTTTCATAGAGTTAGATCTTTCAAAGATATATACAATACTTATAGATTAAATGACACCATGTCTGGGAATTACTTCAAGTGATTTAGGGCATTGGTGGGGGCTACAAGTTCACATGAAACAAGACTGATAATTTTTGAAGTTGAGTGATGACACGAGACTGCTCATTATGTAACAGGGAAAAGCCAGTTTTGACTCCATGTTGGATCTGCTTCTTTGACGTAACTTTTGCTTTTTGTTGCTTTTGTTATAGTAATCATATATAATGGCCTGTCCAGGAAACCCTGCCCCTCTGCCTGAATGTTAAACTAAAGTGCCTTTGTTCAGCTCACTGGGAGATAATCTGACCCTGCCCACCTGTGAATGGCTGCAGAAAAGAAGAAATTAACACTTCCCCTCCCTGAGGCTGGCCAAGCCAGGAAAAACTAATGGCCTTCCTACTTTACTTCCTCACCCTCTCCCTTATTCTATAAAAGAAACTGGCATCTAGACCCCGATAAGATGCTTTTTTGGGGGACCCTAGCCTGCCATCTTCTCGGACGCCTGGCTTTCCGAATAAAGTTGCTGTTCCTTGCCTCAGCACCTCACCTCCTGATTTATTGGCCTGTCGTGCGGTGAACAGACCGAGCTTGGACTTGGTAACAATTATACCATTCTCTTTATTTTTTTTATTTGAAATATTAATAATAAAAAATTAAAAAGAATTCTTACAAAATATCATTAAAAGCTCCTAGATTCTATGCGCCTGCTTTTCTTTTCCCAGCCCCATCTTAGGTCACAATACTGACCATATGGACTTAAAGCTCTAGTGACTGAGAGTACAGTCTGGTCAAAACTGCTACAGTTCCAAACCTGGCTCCACCACTTACTACATGTCATATTGGTACATGCTGAAAGAGGCAGCATACCCTTTCTGTGGTTCAGTTTCCTTTTCTGTAAAGTGGGGAAAAAAATATCAATCTCAAGTTATTTTGAAGATAAATAAAATAATGAATGTTAAATGCAGAGTCTAGCAGGTAGTAAGTGCTTATTCAGCTAATAATGACAATCATCTAAGAATTAATTCAGTTGATTATTTATTGAGTACTTTTTGTGGGGCACTGTTCTAAAGGTAGCTATTATTATTCTCAGACTTAGCTATCAGCTGCAAATACACAGGAACACTGAATAAGAGGAGAAATTTGCAGAAACACTAGAGTTGGACTGAAAAAGGAAAGGCACTGAAGAATCAGAATGAGGGAAAAGAAAATAAAGTCATGGGTGCTAGTTTGACTATGTTTTCCTCCTTTGTCCCTGTCTCTTTATACAATGAAGGAAAGATAAGAGGACATCTTTGGTTTTTGAAGGACTTACAACTTCATGGGCAGAAGATGTCCTTTGAGGGTCCTCTTTATAATGGATAGGAACACAACTGCCTGGTTAAAAAAATACATCTATTCACTGGGGACCCTTATCCATTCTGTAAGAACAAACCCAGGAGAATTTTTATCTCAAATTCAAATCCTTAGGGGAAAAGATTCATGAGGATTCGATATGCATTTCTTTTTCAGGCTGCATCTAAGGAAAAAGCCCCTCACCTCAGCCATGTGTCTGTGTTGCTTATTTATCCCATAGCCACCTGGCTCGAGAGAGACTCAGAAGCAAGGCAGACAGGAAGTTTTTTCCAAGGATAAAGCTACTGTGATGTGGTGAGTTCCTCTCTTCTCCATCTGCAGCTGCCCAGTCCTGTCCCTGTGCACTAATTCTCCCCAACTTCCATCTCTGGTCAGGGGCCTCAGATCCCAAGGTGTCTGAGCCCTAATCTTCTGCTGCCTGCCTGTCCCTGGCCTGCCTGCTCTGGCCCTGCAGCCCTCCCACCCGGCACTGTCCACCTCTCTGCTCTCCAGGTCAGCAGTTCTGTGCACCTGCTGCCACCTTGGGCCATGCTGCTGTCAAGAGAAAGTGAGAGCAAGAGTCATAGCCTTGGAGATTAAGACCTTTACCAATAGCAGAGTTATTGGGAGTGGTATTACAGTCAACAAGGTACAAAAGAAAAACTTTTAAAATAGCATATCAGTTTCTTAAAATGTGGAAATTTTGTTTAGGAAAATAATTCTTTTAGAATTCTTTCCGAGTGCATTCGAAAGAATACACTCTCTTAGAAAAATATAAACTTTTACAATAAGTCTCAACTACATTACCTAATTTGAGGTGAATGCAGGGCAGCTTTGCTTCTCAGGGCGTCAGGCCTCCTCTCACCTCACCATGTGGTATCTGACAAAAGAAGTTGACTACTGTATTCTTTTAAAAGTCATTTCCTCCTTTTTGATATGTGTCAAGATCTGAATTAAAGACTTTTTATTTCTTTTAATTTCTTCTTTTCTTTCTTTGATTTCTTAAGTCAACAGTTAGGGAGAGAAGGAGAATCATCCCATAGTATTGAACAGTGACACTAGTTAACAGTTACAGGGGAGAATTTGAAACTCAGTTTGGCTGGTGTGATCTTTCAAACGTTGCTAGGAATTTTCTAGAATAAATGATGTTTTCAATGACATCTTTCCTAATTTGGGTGTAGGGGAGTAGTGGGAGTCAGTCAAATGTCCACTTTTAGAATCTTGGGGGAAATGGAAGAATTCAGTGTTCTACAGGCTCAGTGTTGGTCAGTTAATATCCATCCCATGTTGATTTCCTTTTGACATCACCATTGCAGCCACTGTGGATATTGCCAACTCTCCTTAACACTCCCAAGTCCCCCTACTCCTTCCACTCTCTGCTGCTAATATCACCACTTTTCTGGAGAAATCTGGTCTCTAGAAAGTGAGCTTTCTCAGCTTTCCTCCACTGTGATTTTCAATGTCTATATCATCTCAGTGAAAATGAAAATGTATGTGTGGGGCTTCCCTGGTGGCGCAGTGGTTGAGAGTCCGCCTGCCGATGCAGGGGACGCGGGTTCGTGCCCTGGTCCGGGAAGATCCCACATGCAGCGGAGTGGCTGGCCCCGTGAACCATGGCCGCTGAGCCTGCGCGTCCAGAGCCTGTGCTCCACAACGGGAGAGGCCACGACAGTGAGAGGCCCGTGTACCGCAAAAAAACAAAAACAAAAACAAAAAAAATAAAATGTATGTGTGTTGGGAAGACAGGTGAGAATTTTTCAAAAATACCAGCAGTGATATTCTCTAGTGGGGATATTAATAAGGGATTGCTACTTCTTAAAATTTCCATCCCTTGCAAATTGTCAAGGAAGACAGTTGATAATATTTTGATCAGAAAAAAACTGTTTTGCAAATGACCTGATGAAGTATTTTTTCTCTTCTCTTCAGTGTCTCTCCCCTTTTATCTCTTCTGGCAACCCCTTCATCCCTTAAAAGAGAGCCAGTATCAATTTCAGAGCAATGCGGGGTGGGTGGGGAGGGAACATTTATTTTGGAGACCTCAGAAGAAACCATCCTTTCCCCTTGGCTCAGTTGTCACAATTTCCAGGGGCCTAATTTCCATTTATAGTCACAAGACTATCTCCTCTCCATTTTTATCCCTTGTCCCCTGGTCTTGTTCTCAGTCCCTTTTCCAGACTCTCTCCCTCATACAGCGCTGATCTTGCCCAATCCCTCACCTTTCCTGTTCTCTCTCAGCCCTTCACATGCCTTGAGGAATTCTAGATCCATGCTCAGCAAACTCCTCTCTGTCTCTAACTTCTTGAATATACCTTTGACTTCTGGTCTAATGAAACCTGGCAGTTCCCTGAGGACACCACTCCTGGCAACCCTCACACTCTTTTTATCTCAGGGCTAGAAGTAAAGCATAGAGTGCTCCTCATTTCCATATGCAAGCCTTTTCTCTTCCTTCAAAGCCCAGATCCTTTGATTCTCCTGGCTTCCTTTTTGCTACATTTTCTTCACTCCTTTGGCTGTCAACTACTGACCCCCTTCCTAGGCTTCTCTCTTTGAAGATTTTTGCTCACTGTCTTCTGATGCCTACAGTTGTCACCACTCTCCCTGATACTTGACATCTACAAGGATGACACATCCTGGCCTTCTTGGCCTTGGCCTCCCAGCTCCAGTAAGCATTTCCTTTACCCCACCTCAGAGACCCACACCCAAGGTCAGAGTCTAGTCCTTGACCTCACATTAATGGCACCTAAAATCAAACTTGAATATGCTTCTTCTTAAATACCACCTCCTACCTTTCCAGCTCACTGTTCCACTACATACACTGTAGTAATACTTTGACACTCTTAACATTTTTAAGTGATCACTTTCTGCTGTTCATCGTTCTTCTTCTGTTTTCATGTCCCTGCTTCCCAGTTTAGATTTCACGGTCCGTCACTCCCAATAACCACCTTACACACACTTGCCCCTCTCTTCTTCTTTCACATTCACCTGTCAAAACCCCAACCTGCTTAAACACATATCAGCACCGAAGTTGCTAATGGCTTCTAGGAAAATGATGCAGAGGATTTACGTGGTGACTGGTGGCATCCAAATCATGATTACAAACCCCTATTGAAATAATTTTCTAGGCCCAAGATGGAGCCGTTTCTGCCTGGGGTGCACATCAGCAAACTGAAACTTCTTAGATAACTTTTGTTTTCTTATAAATCCTCCCCCTGACCGGAAACACAGTCTATTCAGTCAGCCAATCCCTAGACACCAGCAAGCTGACTCTGGGCCTTCTCATCCCAGAGTTGACAATATGGGCTGGGCCAATCAGATATTTCATTTGTCTCTTCCTTAGTCTTTATTCTTTATCCTATACAAGCTTTCTGCCTTCTACCCCATTTTGCAGTTGTCTGAAAGGGACTATCCACATCATGAAGTGTTACATAGTTTGTCTGCATCATCTAAATTGTCTTTTTAAACCATTTTTTAATGCCCTAACAGGCATCCAACTGCACCCAACAATCTCACTACATTTCCCCGGCGAGTTTGCTGCCCTGATATCTGAAACCGCTCTTTAGTTCACACCTTCCCCTCTCTTTCCACACTTTCTTACTCCGTCACTCCAGGATGACCTTTCCTGATTCTTCATGGATAAAATAAAATTAAGAACTCTCTCTTCTTTCATGTTCTTTGCCTTCCTCATTTCCTCTTCCTCTTACTACCTTTCTCTTGTGTCTTGACCACCATCTCTCTTTTTCTCAGCTTTGTTCCTTTGACTATTTCTTCTCACTGCAGCATCATCAGTCTCTCCCTTTCTACTGGCTAGTTCCCATCAGCACAACAGATACGCTCTGGTGTGTCCTTTTTAAAACGTCAAACTTCCTTTACCCAACATTTCTCTCCAGTTTTCTCCTTATTTCTCTTTTACTTTTCACTGCAAAATACCCCCAAACATGTACTACACTTACTTTTTCTCACTTCTTACTTCTTTTTCACTTCTTCATTCCCATTTTTTCTTCAAGTAATTTCACCCTGGTGTCTGCCTCCACTGTTCCTTCTACTTCAATGTCTACTGTGCATCTAAAAACTGACTTGTTCAAAGCCTTCCCCATCCCTTGAAATCATCTACCTTCTGGTCTTCCACAGTTCGGACAATGGAACCACCATCTGCCCAGATGCACAAGCCAGAAATCTAAGGGACATTTTGTTTCATCCTGTTTTCTCCTCCTCAAGCCAATCCATTAGCAAATCCTGTCATTTCTTCCTCCAAATATATCTAGAATCTGCCCATTCCTCTTCCTATTTACAATTGCCACTGTCTTCCAGGATAATGCTTTCTTTCTTTTCTTTTCTTTTCTTTTCTTTTTTTTTTTCATTTTTGGCTGTGTTGGCTCTTCATTGCTGTGCACGGGCTTTCTCTAGTTGTGGTGAGCAGGGGCTACTCTTCATTGCTGTGTGTGGGCTTCTCATTGCAGTGGCTTCTCTTGTTGCAGAGCATGGGCTCTAGGTGCACAGGCTTCAGTAGTTGCATTATGGTGGACTCAGTAGTTGTGGCACGTAGGCCCTAGAGGGCGCAGGCTTCAGTAGTTGCGGCACATGGGCTCAGTAGTTATGGCTCACAAGTTCTAGAGCACGGGCTCAGTAGTTGTGGCTCATGGGCTTAGTTGCTCCACAGCATGTGGGATCTTCCCGGACCAGGTGGATTCTCAACCACTGTGCCACAAGAGAAGTCCCGATAATGCTTTCCCCATCTTCAATCCGTTTTGTACAAAGCAGCCAGGAAGAGTGATCTGTTTAAATGCAAATTGGATCTTTTATCACATCCTTTAATGGCACCCATTATACACATACAATACACTCCAAATCACCTTACCTCTTACTCTTCCTTAGGGCACAGCCCAGATGTCACTTTCTCCAGACCTGTCTTCTTTCACTCCACCCCAAGTCTGAATCAGTTGCCCCTCCCAGAGTCACATAGCAGCCTTCCCTCCCCCCATAGCTCTTCCCAAACCACTCTATCCCACTATTTTTTCTTCTTTTCGGTCTCTCTCATTATGCTACAAATTCTTTTAGAGCTGGGAATATGCTTATTTGCTCATGATTACAGTGAAATCTTTTAGCAGAGTATCTAGCAGACAAGATGTCCTTGGTAAATAATCAGAATATGAATAGATAAATGTCCCAGACTTTCCTGGTGGTGCAGTGGTTAAGAATCTGCCTGCCAGTGCAGGGAATATGGGTTTGATCCCTGGTCCAGGAAGATCCCACATGCTGCAGAAAAACTAAGCCCATGTTCCACATCTACTGAGCCCATGCTCTAGAGCCCATGAGCTACAACTACTGAGCCTGCGCACTGCAACTACTGAGCCTACATTGCTGCAAATACTGAGCTTGCGTGCTGCAACCACTGAAGCTCACACACCTAGAGCCTGTGCTCCACAACAAAAGAAGCCACCACAATGGGAAGCTCACGCACCACAACGAAGGGAAACCCCTGCTCACTGCAACTAGAGAAAGCCCACCAGTGGCTATGAAGACCCAGTGCAGCCAGAAAGAAAATAAGTAGATAAATGTCCCTCCCTACTATGTATGTCTCTCCCCTGTAACCACTGAAGTTCACCTATAAAAGTCACTCTGGTAGGTGCTTCTCCTCATGTTGTCCAACCCAATGATGAAATAAAATTCATATTTTATGGCAAGACAAGAAAATTTTAAACATAAAATTTTAAACTTAAAATTTTTCTCTGCCCATTTGGGCCTCTGCCCGCCCTTTTAGTGTGTGTTGTGCATCTGCACAACATCCATCTTAGGCGATAACCTTCCTTCTGAATCTTGTAAGGGCCCATGAAGACACATGCCCCACTACTTGCTTTGTACATGTAGATCTGAGTTGTGTAAACTGTTAATGTCATTTAGTGTATAGCCCTCTTGTTTCAAAAACTCATACAACTGTGCTTTGACCACTAATGGGCAAACAGTTCTTGGAGCTTTCTGAGAGGCTGTTCCTGGATTATAACCCAGGCTCAAATAAAATTTTCCATTTCTCTCGTAGATCTACTGATTAATTTTTTTGTTGACACCAAGTCCATGTGCCAGACTTGTGAGGTCAAATAAACCAAAACATTGGAGTTTGGAGCAGAAAAATGTTTATTGCAGGGCCAACCAAAGAGAATGGTTGGCTCCTGCTCAAAAAACCCAAGATCCTCAATGTTTTTTGTGGAAGAGCTTTTAAAGGCAACATTTGGGGAAGGGCTTCAGGGTACATGACTTTCTTCTAATTGGTTGGTGGTGAAGTAACAGGGTAGAGTTGCAGGAATGTCAATCATCCACCTTCTGGTTGCAAGCAGTCTAGAGTCTCAGCATGTAGTTACCATCCTCCACCTGGGTGGGGGTCTTAGTTCCTGCAGAATAACTCAAAGATGTGTGTCAGATTGTTACATATATACATACCTCCCTTGAGGAAGAACTAGGACTCTTTTATCACTGAACTAGTGCTTCTTAACTGTTTTTCCTTTGTTTCTGCATTCCCTCACTTCCCTAATAAGTAACTACTTGAATCCGTTCTTTGGAACCAAGGAAAGGTCTAGGAGACTAAAGTCTTTTACTACAAACAAGAAATGGAGGACACAGAAAAGCTTTTGTAGCTGGGAGGGCCTTGTAGGGTCCTGCTTGGTTTCACTCACATGTAATTGATAAAGAATCTCGTTACTGGTTAAGAGAATGTTTAGTCAATATAGATTTATTGACCTTTATTTGTTGAACATAAGGCAAAAAACAGAAGCAATGAATTTTTGCAGTCTGTTTAAGATTTGGAGACATGGAGGATTCTGTGATGGAATTTTCTCCTGTAGTGCCAGCTGCCATAATTAAATGTGAAATGGTGACAAATATTTAGGACCTTTAGCTTTATGTTGCTAATCACACAAAGATCTATGGGCCCACATCCAGGAAAGAGAATCAGTGAAAAAACTAAAATTATAGTCATAACTAAAAGAAAAAACTTTCAGCTTGACAGTTTTTCTTCTAGGTGTTGAAAAGAAAACCACAAACCCAAAATGGCATCATTCGTGCTGAAAGCCCAAGATACCAAACCTAGAATTAATACCTGATCTAATTGCAGTTTCAGCCTCTCCCAGAAATGTAATCTTAATTGACCAGTCTGGAATTTTCTAGTCAAGCACCAGTAAGGTAATCAGTCATGTGGGCCCTTTCCATCCCCCAGAGAAAGAAGAGGTAATCTGCATGATAAAACCCTTGTCATTCCCTTCCCCCCAAAAAGAAGATGTCCTGGCCTAAAAATAATCCTTTCTTTTCTTTCGCTAAAATCTCCCTTGGGTTCACCCTTCTTCCTATAAAACCTTCCATTTTGTACAACTGAAACAGGAGGGAAGAAGGCAGGAAACAACCTTTGAAAGAATGACATAGCCTGAGGACACAACATAAACTGATTAGAACCAAATAGGTCCAAGATGGCAGATAGTTGACTTCCACTAGACCTTGAGCCTTAGTATGCTCTCATTGTAACACATCAACAAGCTAAATGACACACCCATAGGCACCATGGTATTTCCAAGTCCGACCATAAGGATCAAAAAGTGGGCAGTGGCCCAATTCCTGGAAATCCCCACCCCTTCCCGAAATAGCTGGAATACTCCTCCCACTCATTAGCCTATGAAATTACCCACCCCTATAAAAATTATCAACCCCATTCCCTGGTATGGGCTCTCGCCTTCTGATATGGCCCACACTCTATCTGTGGAGTGTGTTTCTCTCTAAATAAATCCACTTCTTACCTACACTTTGTCTCACTGAATTCTTTCTGCGATGAGACATCAAGAACTTGAGCTTCATTAAGTCCTGAAACCAGGTGTGTGATCTCAGTTGGAAGACCGTGGGTTATGGCCAGGTTCAAGTCCTGGACACTTGGGATCAAGTCTCAATCTGAGATGCATGTTTTCGCAACCCCTTGGATCATCCTTCCAGTTGCTTTTTGGGATGCTTCTGGATTCATGAATCTTTGAACAAGCCAATTAGGTCTTTAAATTTACTCTATTTAATTTTGTTTTTTAGCATAGATGTAGCTTAAAATTAATCCAAAGCTCAATGAAAAGTACATTTGAGTTCTTTTGAACTCATTTGAGATCTTTAATTTTTTAAAGACACCTACAATATATATTAAAGAAGAAATAGTTTACTGTTTTAATCCATTCATTCATTTATACAATCAATAAATATTTAATGAGATCTTCTACATGTCAGGCATTGGGCCAGGTACCAGCAATAAGCAGAGAAAAAGACCTAAAGTGTATCTGCCCTCAAGGAGTTTACATTCGAGTAGAAAGATAGATGCTAAACAACTAATTATATAATTCATTTTTTAGCTTTAATTGTGACAAGTGCTATAAATAAGAAACCAAGAAACTATGAGTGCACATGGGGGTGGACAATCTCTCTTTGCCTTTCATATGAGTCCTCTCCCTGTTACCACAGATGTTGCTCCAGAATCATACCCCTGCCTCTCCCTTCAATAGAAACCAATTACTCTTATCTAAGTTTCAGGAGGAAGCTGCAAAGAGTAAAAAACAAGAACTAGTTAGAACCAACTGGGTGCAAGATGGCAGAAGATTTGACTTCCAGTAGACCATGAGCCTCATTATACCCTGATTGTAATCCATTAGCTAAATGACATAGCCACCATTGCCATAAAAGTTGATGATTGCCATGACAACAATAGGAAAAGCCCAGACAAGGACTGGAGAGTAGCCTCAGTTCTAGGTCCAAACTACACCCCTGTTCTCAGAAAACTCATGAATATTCCTCCCACTCTTTCCAAATCCCTCCCTTTTACTTTGACCCTCTTATATATCTGGTGTCTGCCCAAATTGGGTTGAGGAGTTAATTTGTGAACTAGGTTCCAGCTTCTCCTTTCTTTGGCCAGTGAATAAGCTTGTGTTATTCCAGTCTCGGCATTGGTTTCATAATTGGCTGTGTGAATCTGATCGGAAAAAGAACCTCCCTGGCGGAGACAAGTGTCTCGACTTGGGCTAGGGCCCCAGCACGGGTCCAGTTGACCAATTCAGTAACATCCCTTCTCTGCTCTGCTCTGGCCTGGGAGGCTGACCTCTTTGGGCCACACCTATGTTTCCTTGCTCTCTGGCTTCCCTTTGTGTTCATGAGGATATAAGAGAGCAGAAGGGGATCAAGGTCAGGGTAACTACCTCCCAGGCCCCCTCTCAGTCCAACCCTGGCATGGCAGTAGTTATACTGCTCTCTTTAGGTCCTGGGAACCACTTCCTTCCCTTGTCACCCAGGCATAGCCATGGGCACAGCTCCCACGTGACAGTCTGGCTGTCCTCATTGTACCATAACCCTGTGTGCACGTGGTGAATCATCTTCTTCTTGAGCTCATCAGTTTTCCACGTTGAGTGTGCCACCTATTTCCTGTTAGGCTCCCGAGAACTCAGAGCAGATAGCTGGGGAATCTGACCAAATTTATTTATTTATTTATTTTTCAAAATTTAGATAGAAAGGGTGAGGACAAAGAAGGCTTCCTTGAGGAAGTCATGCTTAAGCTGCCAGCTAAAGGGTGTTGCTCCCCTGGTTGGTTCTTCTTACACCTCCTCTCCTCTCCACATTAACATCCACGGGACCAGAGAAGAGTAATGGCGTCCGTCATCAATTGTTCTTTATCCCTTTGATTCCACTGCCCTCCCTCAACCCCAGCAGTAAACACTTTCTCTTTCTATTTTCACTAGGATGACCCCTCCTGGGATAGGTCATCATGCGCTCTGAGATCTTTCCCCCTCCTTACTCTTTCTCCTTAATCCTCCATCTTTCCTGTCCTGTCAATATCCCTAAAATATGTGCCCTCCAAGTGACCCATGCTGTGACATGTATGCTGTCTCTCACTGCTCCTGTGTATTCAGCCACACTAGACAGTTTGCTGTTCAATGCCTTTGTTCACAGTTTTTCTTCTGGATCACCCTAACCTCACCTGTCTCTTCTGTTGAAATCCCTTCCAGTTTAAATGCCACTGCTGTGCAAAGCCTTCCTAAAGGTCTCAGTAGGAAGTATGCACGTCCATTATTTTTTGTTCCCATAAAGACTCTTTTTTTTTTTTTTAACCTTTTTTGTTCTTCTCACATGATTTATAGTTTTGATATTTGTGAAAATGTCTTATTTCTCTCCCATGATTTTCAGCTCTGAGAAGGCAGGGATTAGTTTGCCTATGGAACATCTACAACACTACATCTAATACAATGCCCAGCACTTAGTAAGAGACTCTGGCTTTTAGTATCCATTGATACATATTATTTGTCCTCTGTTGTAGAAAATCATAATGGAATCATTTCCTTACACAACAAAATAAATGAAAATGTTAGTGTGCTCTCTTTGCTTGTGGCCCCTGGCATGGTTACTTGCATAGTGTGATTTTTATTGCAATGTAATTAAATTGTACAGTTAAAACAAACATAACTAAGGGAAATAGAGCTAAGAATATTGCCTCTAGTTACAACTTGGAAGGCCTGATTTTATCCCACCATTTCCAATCTTCTAACATTCAAGAATCAGTTATGCCACAGTATTTATCATCTCAGGAAAAAATAAAATAAAAATCTTTTAAAGCCCTCCAGATACCACATAGCTGCATAGAGCTGGATAAATAGGGACAAGGCATAGACAGATTAATTCAGGGGAAATAAAAATATGTTTCCCTTAGATTCATGTTCCACACTTCAAACTGAGATTTCTAAAATTTCTCCCCTAGGAGGCTTTTGTTATGTCTACTGTTTGGTTTGATAATGTTGGAAGATGAGGAATTTGGGAATTTTAACTCCAAAAAGACTTCAATTCTATGTATTCTGTGAAATTGAACTTGGTTTTAAATGGTAGCTTCTATACTTTAAAGATATATTTAAAATAAAGTGATAATACTAACTACCATTTATTAATCATCCAATAACTCTTTTAACCTTATAACTAGCTCCAATGCAGATATTATTGTCCCCATTACATAGATGAGGAAACCGAGACTCAGGATGTTCACTGCCCTGTTCCAGGGCACAGTTTTCAGGTGACAGCTCTTCCTTGGTCCAATGCTTATGTTCTTAAAACACTACTGCATACCTCCTCCTGGCAATATCACTGGGGTGATGCACATTTGTTTGGCAATCCTCTGTGTATGGTACAAATGTTCTACAACTTTCTGAAACTTGTATGGTCTCAGAAAGCATCTTCCTTAGGGAGCAGAGCTGCACAAAGAGCTGGAGAAGTGATGGCCTGGAGGAAACATGACAGGGAAATGGACCAGCCTTATTCAGAGTACTGCCAGGACTTCCTTTGCCTCTTAAACCAATAACAGCTGGGAAATGTGTCTGTTAATCTGCTGGGAAGGAGAGTCTCTGGAAGGACAAGGAAGGACTTTCTGCCCTGCACACATAGGCAAACATGCTCTGAGAGCATATATCATCTTCTATTTTAAAAATCACTCCCGAGAATGTGTGTTTTAAAGTGGTTGGGTGGTAGATTTTTTACGTTGCTTCCTGTGCATATTTAAATACAATTTTTGGAGAATACAAAGGAGAAAAGATAGTCTCTTCAATAAATGGTGTTGGGAAAACTGGACAGCTACATGTAAAAGATGAAATTAGAACACTCCCTAACACCATACACAAAAATAAACTCAAAATGGATTAAAGACCTAAATGTAAGACCAGACACTATAAAATCTTAGAGGAGAACATAGGAAGAATACTCTTTGACATAAATCACAGCAAGATCTTTCTTGACCCACCTCCTAGAAGAATGAAAATAAAAACAAAAATAAACAAATGGGACCTAATGAAACTTAAAAGCTTTTGCACAACAAAGGAAACGATAAACAAGATGAAAAGACAACCCTCAGAATGGGAGAAAATATTTTCAAATGAAGCAATGAACAAGGGATTACTCTCCAAAATATACAAGCAGCTCATGGAGTGAAATATCAAAAAAACAAACAACACAATCCAAAAATGGGCAGAAGACCTAAATAGACATTTGTCCAAAGAAGACATACAGATGTCCAAGAGGCACATGATAAGATTCTCAACATCACTAATTATTAGAGAAATGCAAATCAAAACTACAATGAGTTGTCACCTCACAACAGTCAGAATGGTCATCATCAAAAAAAATCTACAAATAATAAATGCTCTAGAGGGTGTGGAGAAAAAGGAACCCTCCTACACTGTTGGCAGGAATGTCAATTGATATAGTCACTATGGAGAACAGTATGGAGGTTCCTTATAAAACTAAAAATACAATTACCATATGAGCCAGCAATCCCACTACTGGGCATATACCCTGAGAAAGCCATAATTCAAAAAGACACATGCACCCCAATGTTCATTGCAGCACTATTTACAATAGCCAGCTCATGGAAGCAACATAAATGTCCATCGACACATGAATGGTTAAAGAATATGTGGTACATATATACAATGGAATATTACTCAGCCATAAAAAGGAATGGAATTGGGTCATTTGTAGAGACGTGGATGGACCAAGATACTGTCATACAGAAAGAAGTATGTCAGAAAGAGAAAAACAAATATCGTATATTAATGCATATATGTGTAATCTAGAAAAAAGGTAGAGATGAACTGGTTTGCAAGGCAGAAATAGAGACACAGAAGTAGAGAACAAACCTATGGACACCAAGGGGGGAAAGTGGGGTGGGGGGATGGTGGGATGCATTGGGAGATTGGGATTGACATGTATACAGTAATATGTATAAAATGGATAACTAGTAAGAACTTGCTGTATAAAAAAATAAATAGATAAAATAAAATTTAAAAAAGTAAAGTGGTTGGGTGGTAGATTTTTTACATTGCTTTTTTATATGCTTTACATATTTAAATACATTTTTCTCCAGCTGTTAACGAAAGTTGTTTAAACATCAAAAGCTTCAAAGACATAGAGACCCAAGAAAAACATTTTTTATTGAATTGAAGCTATATCGTTTTCATCCAGAAAGCAGTCATCTAAGTGTTTTTTTCTATTTTCTATCTCACATATAACACCTCAATAGTAATATGAGAGACAGTATTCAGAAAGTAATTCCAAACACATTAAAAAAGCTGCTTTGGAAAAATGAGTCAAGTGAGTTTTTTCCCTCTAAAGGCCACAAAAAGAAACACCCTTCTCACAGGGCAATAGGTTGTAAAGGGGATAAGCACTGGGACTCAATATCTCATCTAAAATCTTGCAGGAAAGAACGTTTATTACTGCAAGAAGCGGAAGGTGAGCCTAGATTATAAATGAGATCCTGCAGACAAGGGAGATGTATCTTGCTGAAGTATTACTGTACAGAACGAACCTTTAAAGCTTGGACTCTGAAGGCATAAACCGTTGTCAAATAAATCTAAACTGATGTATTCATTTTTAATAAAAGAAAATGCAACATAGCATGGCCACAATAATACGTAATTTCATCCTTGCATTTCAGTTCTCAAGGGTTATTTAATTTTCCTTAAAACATTACAGAAAATACAAGGAGTTAGATGAAAATAAATATTCTCACCTAGAATGATAATTATTTCATCAGCCTTTTCCCCACCAATGAGAAACAATAGTAGAATACGCATGTATGACGGCCTATCTATAGTTTATCTATACAATAATTTTAAATATCCCAATTGACATATAAATAGTTAAGAGAAGGGATGGCTCATTTTTTTTTCTTTTAAAATTATTTAAAGGTCTTTTGTTTGAATATTTAAATTCTCTATAAAGAAGGTAAGTCCCACAGGACAGACAAATATTAATTGTGAAAAATAAAGAGAACTGAACTGGTATAGGAGTATTCTATTAAAAATGGTTCTCATGTGAATAATCCATGGGGTTAATTGCAGCCATGAGACAAATGACTGCCAAAGCTGTTTTTAAAAAACATTTTCTTAATGTGACATTGAGTTTTTGATCTCAGGTTTTTTTCTCTCTCTCCTTTTTCCTCTTCACTGTTTTTCTTCTTGCATTCTTCTCCTGCTATTTTTAAAGTAGGGCTTAAATTAGTTATATTAAAAAACACATAAAGAAGGTGGTAAATAAAATAGAAATAAAAGTTACCGGAAACTAATGACTTTACTACAGTCTTCTACGAAGATTGTAGAATCTTTCTGTGTAACAGACAATGCAGCTGAGTGAGTTTTATGGTGACCCAGGTAGATGTTAGGCATTCTTTTTTTTTTTTTTAATTGAGGTATGGTTGATGTACAATACTATGTATCAGGTGTATGACACAGTGATTCACAACTTTTAAATTTATAGTTATTATAAAATATTGGCTATATTCTGTGTTCTGTACAATATATCCTTGTAGCTTATTTTATACATAGTAGTTTGTAGTTAATCCCCTACCCCTATGTTGCACCTTCCCTCTCCCCACTGGTAACACTAATTTGTTCTCTATATCTGTGAGTCCTTTTCTTTTTTCTTATTTTCACTAGTTTGTTGTATTAATAATGCTGCTATGAACATTGGGGTGCATGTATCTTTTTGAATTAGTGTTTTCCTTTGTTTCAGACATACACCCAGGAGTGAATTTGCTGGGTCATATGATAGTCCTATTTTTAGTTTTATGAGAAGCATCCATACTGTTTTCCACAGTGGCTGCACTAATTTACATTCCCACCAATGGTGTACCAAGGTTCCCTTTTCTCTACATCCTTGCCAACATTTTTTATTTGCGTTTTTTTGATGATAGCCATTCTGACAGGTGTGAGGTGGTATGCCACTGTGGTTTTAATTTGCATTTAGGTATTCTTTTTTAATGACCAGAATCATCAGTTACTTCCTCTTCACCAGTGCCCAACATACCAGGGGAAATTCTATTATATAATCATAGTTAATGTAAGGATGTCTTTCTGGAAGCTTGTATCATGTGTCACTCAAAGGAACAGATATAATTAATCAAATAATGAGTTTGATTCCAAAAATCTAGATGCAATTCAAGGGATATTGACTTTCAGGGACATAGTGTCTACAACTTTAGTTTTTTTGTTGAATAGATCCTTAAAAAGTTAAAGAGGAAAACAGCTTGGCAGCTTCTCATAAAGTTAAACATAGAATTACCATACCACATAGGAATCCCACTCTTCAGAGTATACCCAAAGGAACTGAAAACAGGTACTCCAACAAATACTTGTACATGCATGTCCATATCAGCACTATTCCTAATAGCCAAAAGTGGAAACAGCTCAAATGTCCATCAATAGATGAATGGATAAACAAATTGTGGTATATAAATACAATGGAATATTATCCAGCCATAAAAAGGAGTGAAGTACTGATACATGTTATGGCAAGGATGAACCTTGAAAGCATTGTGCAAAGAGAAAGAAGCTAGACACAGAGGTCACATATTGTATGATTCCATTTATGTGAAGTAGCCAGAAGAGGTAAATACATAAAGACAGATGCAAACCAGTGGTTGTCAGGGGCTGGGAATGGGGAGCAGCTGCTTAATAGGTGCAATGTGGTAAAAATGTTTCGGAACTAGATAGAGGTGGTGGTTTCACAATATTGTATGTGTTCTAAATGTCATTGAAATGTTCACTTTAAAAAGGTTAAATGTTATGTTATATTAATTTCATCTACAAAAAAAAAAAAGAAAGAAAACCTTGCAGTTAAATAAGGAATGAAAACTCAAAGTTACTGAAACTTAAATTATAGCTCAGAAAAATATGGACAGGAGGCACTGGACAGTCAGAATTTGATGTAAATGAACATGTGATAATATCAAGAGACGGAGAAGAAAAGTGAGGCCAATAGTAAGTATATTATGAACAAAAAACTTCAATAGAAAGACATAGTCAAACAAAAGCAAACCCTCTCTAAAGCAAACTTAAGAAAAGCTCTTTTTAAATGAGTGAAATATAAATAGTAGATATGTTTTTAAATTTTATATTATTGAATCAATTACATAGTAAAAGTCCAAATTTGATTTTTGTGGTAGATAATAGATAATTCATTTATAGTTTATTAAATTACATAATTATTATCAAATGTATAGTGTAATTCAATGAGTTGGAATATGCTCCCTCAATCTATTATTTTTGAAGTATAGTTGATTTACAATGTTGTGTTTCATGTGTACAGCAAAGTGATTCAGATATATATGATATTATAAGAATATATAATACATATATTCTTTTTCAGATTCTTTTCAATTATAGGTTATTACAAAATATTAAATATAGTTCCTTGTGCTATACAGTAGATCCTTGTTGTTTATTTTATATATAGTAGTGTGTATCTATTAATCCCACAGTCCTAATTTATTCCTCCCCCTTTTTCCCTCCCTTCATCTTATTTACAGTAGAGTTTTGCTTCACATGGCTTATTTTCAGAGAGTAACGCAAAGGAAATTTTCAGTCTGTCTTTGGTCTGTTGTCAAAAAAAAAAATCTGAGTAAGTTATGTTTAAATATTTATAGCATGCAAAAGAAAGAACTGTAGCAGAATAAAAGATGTAGAGCAATTCTTAAATGCAAAAAGACTATAAAAGCCCACATGTTGGGTCTGAGTTATAGAGATGGTATGATAGTTATTTCAAATAATTTTAATGATTAGGGTAAGTTAATCTGAAAAAAGGAGAAAAACAATTTGAAAAACTGGAGACCATGTTGAGTACAATACAGAAGGATAAGAGAGCAAATGGGAAAAGGAAATGGAAGTGTTTAGGAAGCAATTACTCGTTATCCCAGGGTTCTGTGAATGATCTAGCAGTAGGTGCCCAGGAGTGGAAAGAGGCCACTGTGAGTGAATAGGACCTGAAGGAAGTAATCAGAGATAAGAATATGAGTATCAGAGGCACAGATACAGAATTGAGAGAGAGGATGACAAAGTTTACAGCCTGAACTTAAAGACATTTGCACAATGAGAAAGAAAGCAAAAGCTGAGAATGGAATGAAGGGTCTGCTCACAGATATTATGAAAACTTAAGATGATGGAATACAAGCTCACTAAAGGAGGCAGTAAGGGCGTGTGAGAGAGAAGCCAGAATGAGGGGCAAAAAGCAGTAGCGTTATCAAAAGCATAAATGAATTTTTAGGTTTCGTGTTCAAATGCATAGACAGGAAAGGTGAATAGGTGTTGTGGTTCAGAATATAAGTCTCAGAAGAAACAATTTTGGAAAACCACAGTCTCATTTTAACTGAAAAATAGAAAATTAGTTGCAGGCAATCAGGGACATACTGGGGCCAGAGTTTCTATTCTAGAAGTTTCACAGAGATGCAGTTAACAGAAACTAAAACAGAAAAACTTAGAGCCTTTCCCAAACACTGACTCTGTATTTGGGAAAATATGAACAAACAGCACCAAGTAAATATTGGGAAGCTAATAACTAATAAAAATTCCATTAGAAATCATTTATTATCACATATCACATTTATAAACAAATGTGAAAATTAAGGAGCATATTTAACTATTTGAATTATACCAGAAACAGTTCTACCACCTTACAACCCCTTCAAAAATATTTATGTTTTACTGTTTTAAATCTCAAATGATATGGTCTTAAATACAATCTTGTCTCTTTCCAGCTGTGCCCCTAATATTCCTAAGTCTCCGTTTTCCTATCTGTGGAGAGGAGCTAACAATACCTGCATAAATGAATGTCACTTGTCATTGAAAAAATGGCATGAGATAATGTCAAGATGCACTCTGCAACTTGAGAAAACACTACATCACTATTAATTTTTTTGTCACTCATCACTAATGGTCCTATTGCCAGTATGCCTCAGTCAAATAACATGGAAAGAGAAACAGGAGGTGATGGCCCAAAACAATGTGTCTATTTATTGTAGACTTAACATGATACTAAAGAAAATAACAAGCTCACTTTTTTTTCTACAGAATTTTTAATTAAATGTTATATTTTTATTAATAACCATATTTTGGCATAAAAGAGGAAAGCTGCACATTAAAAAATGCTTCAAAGAGAAATTAGTCCAGTGTAATTACTCTGAATTGTTGAAAATACCAGCATATAAGAGTATATGTGCCCTATTATAAAAACCAGGTGTTTAAATAAGATAAAATTGCCTCCTGAAACAACAGGGGACTGGAGTTGAGTTGTGCTTTTCAAATATAGAAAAGATTGTTTCTAATTTCTTTCTCCATAGGTACCAAATTTGTGCATTTTATAAAAATGTTTCAAAAAGAAGTTATCAATGCGATTGTGAACATTTGCATGCATTTCAGCCACTCTGGATGTATCTTTGGCCCTAAGAAAGAGAATTTAAATATCAATCTAGTATAGAATAATAGATGGAAAAATGCTAACCAAAATAGACGGGAAAAAATTTCTCTCAGAATCTTGAATTTAGCATAGAAATTTCTTCATAGCTTTGAGTCTTAGGAAGGACATGTAAAGATGGAACAAGGTCCTGAAAGAGACAGAAAGTGACTGGCTCAAGAGGCAGGTGGTGGTTTTGGTCTTATAAAAGGAGAAGGAAAGACAGGAGCCTCTGAGACAGGCTGAAAGGAACTGAGTGCAGGTGTGAATGCAAATAGTTTATACATAGCAGGTCAGGATTTAAGAAAGGTCATGCTCAGTGTCCTCAATTTTCTTGATTAATTGGGAGGTAAGATTGTCTTTTGTCTTTTTTTTTTTTAACATCTTTATTGGAATATAATTGCTTTACAATGGTGTTAGTTTCTTCTTTATAACAAAGTGAATCAATTATACATATACATATGTTCCCATATCTCCTCCCTCTTCCCATATCTCCTCCCTCCCTCCCACCCTCCCCATCCCACCCATCCAGGTGAAGATTGTCTTTTGAGAGTGGAGCAGGCAGGGGCAAGTGGAGGAGGCTAAAACCAAAAGCAAAACCAAATGAAGCATTAGTCATTGTCACAGACCCAGGACTGGGATTAACCCCAAGAAATGGTAAACTTTCTTTCTCCTTTTACATCTTTGCCCAAAGATGTAAAAGATCACAATCTTGACTAATTTTTTTAGTCCTTTAACTGTCTATGTAGATTTCACATGCTTTCTCTCATATATGTTCTTCACTAAACTGCTAGAGATACACATAGTTTGTATCCTGCTCTGGTGGAAAAAACCAATGGATTCATCTCCAGTTCTGCTGTGTTATCAACTCTTGCAAAAATTGTTCAATTCAGATTGATAAGAGAGGTCATTACCAGGGCCCCATATATGCATGAGGCTGTCTCTCAGCAATCACATCATCATGAAACCTTGGTTCCTCCTGAATGTCTTAGTCTCTGAAGATAATATTCTGGGAGAAATGCCTGCAATTTCTACTCTAATTACTGCAGTGCTCCAAAGGAAGCTCTCTGTTTGAAGGTGAAGTCAATTGCCCTCCTCTTTCAGTTTGCCAGGAAACAACTTAAGGATCTTGTCCCTTCCATTTTTACCAAAAAAATTGTCAGATAAAGAGATGTTTTAAGTATCCTGCCAACAAAACTTACCTGTTTATTTAGCAGTAATAAGCATCTTTTCACACCTCAAACACTGACAAAGATTCTCTTCTTGACCAAACTCTAATCAGGCTCCTCTGAGCTCTATTTCAACTAGGTCTCTTCCCTGTTCATCTCTGCAATGTCCAGTTTTAACAAGAATCCTGCTAAGTCCAAGTTTAGCCAGAATCCCTCATTCTCCATATCTGATCAGCCTCAATATCTAATCTCATCCCCCCGCCCTCAGGTGATGTCTGATCATCCTGATGCACCTTCAGCAAGAATCCTGTTAGGTCAGTTTAGCCAGAATTCCCCTTTACTCCTGATGTTTCCTCATAGCAATTTTCCACCCACTAACCCCACCCTGCTCCTTGACTCTAAATTCCCACTTTTTGTTGTTGTATTTGGAGTTGAGCCAATCTCTCTCTCCCACTACAAGGCCCCATTGCAGTGGTCCCTGCATCTATCACTATAGTCTCCCTGAATCAAGTCTGCCTTACCATTCTTTAGTGTCATCAATTTTTTTCTTTAATAATATCAACAGTTTAATGTGGATTTAGAAAGGTGATCCAAGCCTCAGTCCACATAACATAAACTGGACAAACCACAGTGAAGTGCAACCCATGATACCGTGACACCAGGTGAAATAATTGTCTTACTTTTGGACAAGTCCTTTAGGTGGAGCCAAGATATTTCTATCAGTTTATGGCTACATTCAAGGCAAACAAGATGTTGAACCCTCCAGGAGAAAATGTGCTACTTCTACAAGGGAGCTCCCTTGAGTCTTTGCTTAATCTTCATGAAGTCCTGGAAGAGCTATTCCAAACAGCTGGTGCAAGAAAGCTTTTGGACTTTAGGGGCTATAGGACTATTAAACTTAAATATTATACATATTAAAATTAAATATTATACATATGTGAGGAAGACAGGAGAATATATACCGCCTGAGTCTAACCCATACTGAAAGCACAATTTTATCACCCACCTCCATCTATAGCCAGTTCACATGGAAATCAAATTTGTGTGTTGTATAGACTGCAGTCATAAAGCCTAGATGGATGGTTAAGAGAAAGGAAATGATGAAGCTGCATGATGTCCTAGAAATATCTGGGGCTGATTCAAAGCAATGGAAGCTCCATTAGTTAGAGCACAGCTTGTTCTTTACTAACAATCAGCTCACGAAAGACTTGCTTGGCTGGTCTGACACATGTGTGAGCCTGGGACTCTGTGGTTTGATAGTGAGCATTGACTTGAAAGTCACGCATCTCGGAGATCAAGAAAAACCCAACCAAACGGGAACACCCAAGGAGAAGCAAAGTGGGATGCCATAACTGGCTTTAAGCACATTTGCTAACTCACCTTCCAACCATCCTTTTTTTTTTTTTTTTTTTTAATTTAGTAAGAGAGGAAAATGTAGAATAAAGCCTGCAGCTCTGAGTCCCTTTGTTTTACCCTAGGCAAAAACAAGTGTAATCTATGATGGAAGTTCTTCCTTTTTCCTTATAAAATAAGATCCTTCTGTCTGTTAATAGTAGTCTATCAGTGTCAGCTTCTTGATTTTAATAATGTACTATGTTTATGAAAGAGGCTATTGACAGGGAAAACTGGGTGGAGGATATGCAGAAACTCTTTTCCAACCTCTTATGAGTCTTGTATAAAGAGGTTTCAAAAACCAACCAAACAAAACAAAATGATCTTTCTGCATACAAATTTGTCTCAATCTGTCCCCAGTGACCTATTAGTCAGAAAAAGATTATCTACATTATCAGCAGAGGAAGTGGTTCTCTTTCTATCCTCCTTCTAGGAGATTTCCACCTTATTCATTTTCTCAGGATGACATAAAAGAGGTGTGAGGAAAAAGACTGGTCTATGTGGGTGCAGCTTTGGGGCAGAAATGTATTAGGGCTTTTACGTATTTGCCATCTGTGGGGAAACAAAGTTCACAAAGCCCATGGTTTATGAGGTAGTGGCACAGCTGGGCCCGGACTGAGCACAAAATATATGTCCCATACCAGGGACTGGCATCCCTCTCCAGGGTCAAGGAGAGAGGGAAGGCCAACCTGTCAGCCCTTCTACCTTTTTCATTTATGTACCTGTCCTCCCCACACACCCCAACTCAACCTCCCCAGCTAGACAAAACCAGCCCAGGACTCAGTGGCTCACCCCATTGCCCAGAGGCTGGCAAGAAATTGTCCTTCTCTGATTGGGTAATGCAGACCCATTAGACTCCTGTGGAATCCGCACTGCTCAGTACTCCAGCCCCACCCCATGGCCAAGCCCTTCTCCAATTTCCCACGAGGCCAAAGCAAGGCCCTGTTATTAGTCAGGGTCTAGCTGCACATTTTTTTTTTAATTTTAATTTTTTATAAATTTGGCCTGTCTTGTCTGTGATTACTGCATTTGAAAGGACTGTACCCCAGCTACTTGGATCACCTGGTACACATGATCAGTTCATCAAAGTATGTAGAAGAAAGCATTAACACTGTGCTGGTTAGCTGGCTATGTGGTTTGGCCAGTGTAGACACTGGTCCTGAGTCTCCAGGAATATTCAAGAGAGATTAATGGCAGAAGTAGGGGTCTTCATCTCCATATGCATCTGACTCCCACAATATTTTTACTGCTTAGTTACCATGTGTGGCTGGTGTGGGAAAGATCTCAGAAAGGCCATGACTAAAGCATTGGAAGAGAGTATCAGGAAGCACACTGACCAAGCCAGTTCTTCACTGTGATGATGGTATTGAAAAATGTTGGGTGAGTATGAGGAATACAAACCAGAAATGATACAAGATGTGAGAAGACAGAAGGAGGCAATAGATAAGACACAGAAGGGAGATGTAGACATAAAGTTGAACCATATAAAATAGCCATTTGTGTAGGTCAAAAACAGAATATCAGCAATTTCGGTGTTCAGCCTAATAAAAAGAGGCTTGATATGGTCTCAATTATGATTTATTTCAAGAAATAAATAAGCTATATCATGTCATTGATTAGCTCATTTATTTTGTCATTCATTTAACAATGATTTATTGAGCTTCTACTATGTTCCATGTAACATTCCAGGTGCTGGGATTCAGCAGCAAGCAGGACATCCAAATATCTCTGCCCTCACAGAGATGACATTCTGGTAAAGAAAGACAAGCAATAAATAAATTATACATATACATATACATACACACTGAAAAGCATTAAATATACAATATGGTATGTTGGTAATACATATGTACACATATGTATGGTTAGGTAACTCAAGATGGCCCCTCTCTTTCTCTCTGTACATCCCCTGCTTGACCAGTGCCTGCCTCACCTACACCCTACTCACCTGACTGACTTTCCTACATACTTGCTCCAGGCCCCAGCTAGTGATTGTTCTTATCAAAGGGGTGGTGAGGACAGTGCCCCTCTGCTGGTTTCCCTGGGAACCGGTGACCCAACCTGATGTCAATTCCCGCTATAACTGGCAATCTCCCTTTCCCTCAGAAGTGAAGACTGCCATGTGCTGCCCACCGTCTGCTGCACATGGTGGGTGTCGCTCCAGGACCTTGCTTCAGACTTGTAAGATCCCTTTACCCATTAAACCATTGATGTCTCTGTTGCTGACTCTGGGCTCTTTCTTTGATCTTGAAGCTGGGCAAGCAGAGGCCTTGTAGGCCTGTGGGTTGCAGCCCAACAATATAATATTACTATCTATCATAACATTATTATCTAACATGAATCTAACATTTTATATAGCATACATATGTATATGTACATATATTTATATATACATACATACATATATAAATATATATATATGCACAGATAGTAAAATGTA
>RJWK010017713.1:14328-34147 GCA_004363435.1 Platanista minor | reverse complement strand
AAGGAAGGAAGGAAGGAAGGAAGGAAGGAAGGAAGATGTTAAGAAGTTATAATTTTAACAAGAGAACTGCTACATCTTCTAACTAATTCCCTTTATGGAAACAAAAAATACAATAATCTATAACCCATCACAGCTGTTTGGCTAGAATTACCAATTACCTTCAATGCCTTAGAGATAGTTTTCACATTTTTACAAGTCTGCATAGTAAATTTTTAAACCAATTTTCTTAGAGAGGATTGATAAGATTTATACCGTTGTAGGTGTACACGATGACATATTTCATTTAAGTTGATATAAAATCAAGGCTTTACATAACTGGAGGAAAACGAAGACAGGGATTAAAAATAAAAAACAACCCGAAACAACTATGATTATTTTAAAAATCATTTATGTTAGGTTTTGAAATGTGCTTTTCACTCACATTTGAATATGGGTGTGGCAGATTTACTGGAATCCTCATCAAAAACAAATGAGAAAGCCTTGTAACGAGAAGCCAGAAATGTGTATGATCTCTCACTGTCCCCAAATCTAATTGCTGCTGCAAGCTCCCTGCACCTGGGGAGGACTTGCTGTTTTTCAGACCATTGCAAGGTTTCCAGATGGGCAGCTAATTGTGCGGCTTCCCAGCACCTCTGCAGGCAACGTAAATAAAGGAGTTTAGAAAAGTGACAGCACTTTAAATAACCAGATTACGTGGAATCAATAGGAAACGCTCAGGAAGTTAATGAAGCAATTAATTAAGCAGAGTGAGTACTGGGTGGGGGAGGGGGAGCTTGAGAGAATAACTGGTGTACATCGCCCCTAATACGGATAAATAATTAAGAGCTGGCTATAAAGTTATCAAGCACACCAGTGCACATGCCTCCTCTTCATATGCGCCCCCAGATGGGCTACCTGTAATTGTCTTTCTTCTTCTTTAAACAGAGGACTGTGCCTCCCTCATCCTCACCTGTCTGCTTTGCCAGTTTCTGGATTGCTTCCTGATGCTTCCGGATACGTGTGAAACGGTGTGTACCAATTTGTGCTGCCCCTCTCACAGGTATCGCCACACCTCAGATGAAAGCCACTCCCGGAATGACTGCAACTGCAACTGTGACATAGACTGCAGCCTTTTTGAATCTTGCCAGGACACCAGTGAGTGTCTGGAGCTGGCCATGGAGATTTCAGAAATCTGTTACCACTAGCGCGACAAAGGAACCACATCCCGGCAGACCCTTCGGTCCCCGGGGGAAACTCTATTACAATGAGACTGTGATTTCTATGTGCTGAAATGTAAGGACTGTATACATTTCTTGGATGCTCCAGACCATTTTATTCTGCACCTGTCTGGGAAAAAGCTAGTATTGTCAACTCAATGGCCTTATTCCAAATTTCCCAACCGCATGGCTCACTGAAAAAACAGATCTTGATCACATGTGATGAACAAATCTTAAATACCTATACCTCTTAAATGCCATAGGTACGAGATGTTTCTTAACTGTAAAACAGCATGTGAAACCATTCTGTTACTGCACTCATTGGCTTGCATCATGGATTCAACTTCATTCACAAATTCAGGACAAATTAGCACATTCTTTTAGAAGTGACATACATTAGCTTGTCCTTCTAATGGACTCATGTATAAACATTATGCATTTGTTGGTTATTATTAATAATGCATTGTATAACATCATTTTGTAATTAAAAATTTATTCGTACAGTCTCTTATAATTCACTTATATGTTCAGTTTAGGTAGGAAAGGGAACTAAATGAATTAGAAACCGTGTTCCTGTAATTACTACAGATGTCTCCAAGACATACCCAGTGAATTGTGAATATGATGTACTTCGAGAGAGTACTGTAATTCTAGACCGTATTATTATATGTCTATGACTATGTCATAACAGGTTATGCATGTTCTTCATTTGTTACAGAAAGGCTTTTCTTTATTCTAATGAGCAGAAATGGGAATTATGTGCAAGTTTCAAGAAAATGACCCCAGATCAACAGTTTGTCATTTTCCTCATTTCTGCTTGTCAGGTACAATAAGCAGCAGGATATTAAAACAGAACCAGTTCATTTTACTGAACGATGAGTTGTGTAGGCACCTGAAAGAAATACATGTGCAGGTACTTCTTCAGCACTAAGTTTCCTAATACAGCATGTGCTTTAGAAACCATATTGTTTTTTCTTTTTCTGATAATTCAAGTGATTCATAATTATGTTGAGCACTTCCTCTTACAAAAAATTTTTTAAAGATGTGATACAAACGTAGAAAGTGACTTCCAACTCAAACGAATTAAAACAATTTGTGCAGCTTGAAGCTACTTTGGAATTTTCTTTACTTTCTGTAGGCATGGCGTTGCTCACAAACATGTGCTTAAATATTCCCACGGACATCTTGACTGAATATAAAGAAGCACGCTATATCAATAACCGAACAAAGAACACAAAAGTAAAATGGAGAGTCGAGGGAACTTTTTATGATTTAGGCAAACAACAACAACAAATTCCAAAATACCTGTCTTTGCCTGACTTAGGTAATTTTGGACAAAAGCTACACTTGTTTTGTTTCTGTAGTCAACTAGCACATTCTTCTGCTCTGCAGTAATTTCCTCAAAACGCTGAAAACTCTTAATCTTTTGAAAATATTTTTAAGCTTCCCATCAAAAGGCATTGAACTGCTCTTGTCTTGTTCCTGATAGCACAGAGCATCCATGGTTAATGCAGGCTTCATCCCTGTTTGACTATCACGTTTTCCACAAAGTACAGAGCATGTGATTGCCCACCCCTTATGAAACACTTTGGGCTCGGTGCTTTTCAGAAGCTCAGAGACAACTCTATTCTCTACGCACAGAACTTGTAGATCTTTATGAGGGAAAACTGTAAACTCTTAAGAAGGGGACTTAGAGCTGTTCTTACCCAGTATTTTCATCTTTCATAAGAGAAAATAGAGGACCCCAAGAACTGACTTATCCAAGACCATACCGTGATTTAATGGCAGTGTCGGGAACTCGAACCGGGGGTCTAATTTTCTAATGACACTGTGCCACCCCAGGATTCTCCACTTCTTAGTCCAGCTCTACACAGTAGTACAGCTACTCCGACTGTTCAAATATTAGTCTAATTACCACTAGACTGGCTCATAAACAGCTGCTACCGTGAACCTCCTTAGGGCTTCCCCCTGTACCCCCCCCCCAGCCACCTGGCCCCTCTCCAAGCACCCACCCACCTCCCCCCGATCCAGCCACTCAAGGAAGAACACCTGGACCTGCAGGGGGTCTCTGGGATCCTGTCCCAATGATATGGTACCTCGTGTCATTGATCAGGTCATGTCATATCGGTGTTACTTATTTTGACCATCATCCCCTTATTCTTTCTAGTCTACATACCCTCAAATTGGGCAAAGATGGTCCATTTCGAATGTGAATTGAACGCTTGTCAATTAGAGACGTTAAGAATTGTCAGGTCTTATTTTATACTGTGGTCAGAATACTACAAGATCTTTCTGTGGCCTCTCTTACCACGGTTTGTTAACTTATTCCTCACTTTCAGAATTCACCATGCTCCATGCTCTAACAGAAAGGATAGGTTATACAAAGTGTGCAATTTCTTTTCTTTTATCACAAATAATAAAACATCATCCTTTTTGCAAACATGAATGGCTCTTTCAATTGAATTCTTACACAATAAAATATACGCAGCTGAGAAAATGCAAGTGCAGAGGTAAGACAGATGAAAAAGGAATGTGGTTATTGATTAAATACAAATATCAGAATCTGAGAAGGCTCAGATTTTTTTCTCTGCTATGATGAAGGCCGGTGATCACAAATAAAGATAATGTTGTTCTTTCAGGTGGGCTTTTAAGGGAAAAGAATATTCTCATTTAAGGAAGCACACTAGGTAACAGAGATCTGAGAACATACAACCTTTATAGGGATTCCAGAAGAGAAATTCTTCTTCCCACAGCAATATAACCAGATAAGTACATTGTCTTTGCTTTGCTCAATGGATTTTTATAAAACCACTGCTTCTCTAAAAGCCTACAAAATATGGAAAGCCATGAAAAAACGAAGTTACATTTAACTTGCTAATGAAATTTTCCCACTACGTAAGCTGATAGGTCCACAAAATTAATGATCAATGCTGGACAATCAAAGTTAATAAAGCAAAAGTCGCTTCAGTTTTTTCCAAAGAAGTAAGACAACATAGTCAGGGAAACTTTACAAATAGGAAACATCACATGAAGGCATATCAGCATTTTTTTCAAGGATAAATGTGAAGGTGGAAACGTTTGAAGGACAGAATTCATTATCCAATGCCTCCAAATTTCTCCCTCTACAAAATGAAGCAAAAGAATAATACATACACTTAAGAGAGGCACTTTGACTATAAGAATTTTGCCCATCAAATGCTAAGTTCACCCAGGGTACACAAACTGATGACCTGTGATCAAATTATAAAATTTAAGTATTTGGTTTAATAGTTTGTTGGGTGTTCTTTGAAAAATATATCTGAGTTAAGACCTGAAGAGTTGCCATATAGAGCCTCACGTGAGCTGTTTAGAAAGGCAGAGTGAATAAAGAACAATTTTCCAGTGATCATAATCAACACTGGACCAAAACTGTATTAGTGAGATCCTCTACATATGTCTAGACAGCTCCTTACATTACTGTGAAGGAGTCCAGAATGTGGGGAGGGATGAAAACGGAGGAAGGGACAGGACCTGTATCAGCACTGGATAAAAGTGCCTCCTGCTGGCCTACCATCGTGACTGGATGAAAGTACCACCTTTATCCAGGTCTACCATCTTGAGATGCTTCACAGCCTCGCTTTTGCCACTATCTCTAAAGCAGTGGTTCTCAGTTAGGGGTGAATCATTTGGCAATGTCTGGAGATATATTTGGTTGTCACAATGGAAAGAGAAAGGATACGATTAGCCTTTAGTGATTAGAAGCTAGGAATGCTAATAAACATCCTACAACACACAGGATAACCTCCCCAAAGAGCTCTGCGAGCCTTTCTATCAGTTTCAATGAACCATCACCAAATTGACCTTAAAAAAACTGTTGGAAACAGACTTGCCAGGCAAAAGAGAGGATGCCCAGTTAACTTTAAATTTCAGAAAAATAACAAAAATATTTTAGTATAAGCGTGTCCCAAACATTGCACGTGACACACTTATACTATGAAATGATGCCTCGTTTATCTGAAATTCAAATTTAAGGGGTTGTCCTATATTTCTGTTTGCTAAGTCTAGCAGCCCTAGTTCAACAGACTCCACATTTTGAGAAGGAATGTAGGGAAATGATGATCCGTCAGCTCCCTCCCTGACTCCAAGAGAGGAATGATTGTTGACCTCTTTGGTCAGAAGCCAGGACATTCACCGGGCCACATTTTACCTGGTGGTGTAATTTAGGTCGGGGAACCTGGTTTAAAGATCAGCTCTAAAACAGGACACTCTCATTGCCTCTCCTGTCTAAGGTTCCTGTCTTGGACTAAGCTGGCCATGCCACATCTCTGTTGGCAACTGAAGAAGCACCTTAGCCAAGAGCTATCTTGATTCAAGAAGCAGTAAGCAGAGGCCTTCACTTACGCCTTCACATCTAAACCATATTTTCTGATTCAGTCTTGGCTAGAAAGACCTGCCCTGATTAGTGCTTGCATCGCTAGAAGGGAGTCTGTTCCCCGTCTAGCTGTTTTGCTTTCCATATAATCAATAGCTCCCTCTGCCAAAATTCAGTAAGGGAAAAAGGGTGAGCGGGAGGGTGAAATTGAGGCATTTCTTAAATCTGGACGGCAAAACCATCTACTAACACCTGACCTTCACCACGCACTCTTAGTATATAGTTAGGAGGAGACCAGAGAGCCTGAAAGTGTTCCCTTTACTACATTATTCTTATTTATTTTACGCATGAGAAAAATATCAAATAGAAAATATTTGGGGCGGGGGGGAAGAGGAAAGAAGGATAGACTGGGAGTTTGGGATTGACACGCTGCTATATTTAAAAGAGATAACCAACAAGGCCCTAGCGTTATAAATACATAAATAAATAAACGTTTAAAAAAGGAAAAGAAAATATTTGATTAAGTGCTTTATATACATTATCGCAATTCTCTAAACAGCCCTATGACACAGGTTCTACTAACATCCCTATTTTCCTAGGGAAAACAGAGACCTAAAGAAATTAAGTAACATGCCCAAGGTCCATACCAAATAAGCCAGTGTCCCAAGGCTTGAACCCAGGTCTGTTCATTCCAAAGTTTATGCTCTTAATCACTAAGCCTAAAAGTTGTCCATATGAAAAATGACCAAATCAAAATAAAGTTCAAGTATTCACTTCTAAAGCAAAAGCAATCAGAAAAAACATGACACTATTCAAAGAAACCCATTCGCTGATAGTAAACGTTTTCCAAGTTGTTATCCTGTGCAATGATGAGAATCTGAAACATCTTCAGTATGCTTTTTTTTTAATATGCTTTTAAGATATGTACCCAATAAGTAATAAATGAATGTACTGCAATTTAATCTTTATGTGAATGCAAAGTGAATGTACTGCAATTTAATCTTTATGCCAGTAGCTGTGCCCCATTCATCTCTGGTTATGAAGGCTTACATTTGAGTGCTCCATTTTAGCAAAGCAACTTTGATCTCTACCTCCAGAGTCCATATCCTGTACACACACCCAGGCCAGCCCTCATCAGTATTCCATGAGAGCATGAATTGTTTTTAATCAGTCAACAACACTATGTCAACCAAATGCATTCTGATTCTGAGACCTTTTATCTCAAAAGCTATGCAGAAACCAAGGTCACGGTAACCTCTTTTATGGTTTATAGTTCCTCAAATGTACTTACAGTGAATTTACAATGCCACAACTTACTTTGTGGATTCTGAGCTTTCACTAGGTTCAGCCCTCTCCAACATCCTCTTGGTTTCCTCTTTCAGCACTTTCTGCCTAAGGGTCTTCACTGAACATCAAGTTCCCGTAAATATTTTTAAAAATACGAATATCGAACAAGATTCTCCCAGCAGATAAGCTACTCATCATTTGTAACTGAGGCTCTTCAGAAAGCTGCATGAATGTTTCAAATCACGGCTGTACAGCTTTGTAATATGAGGTGCAGGCCCCTGCAATGGGGGAGGAAGGCAAGAAGGTAGGATTGTGCCAATGCTGTCACTCCGCCACTGTTACAATCAAATATCTGCTCATGCGGCCAAGGCAGTAAACCACCTAGCTCAGGGGACAAGTCTGGGGAACTGCTCCTGGAGAGATGAGGCAGAGATAGGGTTCTAAATGCTGAAGAATGGCCTCAACAGATCCACAGACCTCATGAAGTTACCTCCTAGCTCACTTTTTTGATGACTCTCATTCCAAGCAATAATATGCATAAATTCATGGTCTTGATCTACTAGTAACATTTTTACAATCATGTACTAGCCAGGTATTAGAAATAAGTTTGAGAATAAAAGTGTCTGTAGCACCAAAAATCATCCTGCATGCCACCCATGGTACTTATACTGGGCAAGGGTAGGTTCAGTGAAAGCAAGAATGAGAGAAATGTGGTGACCGGTTGGGAGGTTATTGCCCAGCTCCAGGTTAAGACTTAGTAGAGGCCTGGACTAGGTGGGTCGTTGGGAAGTGAGTGCTTGGAAAGGAGGAAGAGGCAAGGTTCATATCTAGAAAGGGCCTTGGACGTTACTTTGTGATGTACTTCGGGGCAAATGAAAAGCCACTGAAGAATGGCAGGGAGTTACATGATTAAAGTGGTGTAGGAGGAAGATGGACCATGACACAATGTACAGGACAAATTAAAGCAAGGAGACACTAGAGACTGACAAAGGAGCCATTGCAATGAGGCATGGGGGTGCTGAAGGCCTGAAATAGGATGGCGACAGGAAAAACAAGATGGAAGAGATGGATGGGAAAGAAATTAGAAAAGGACCATTAGTCCTTTCTCAAACTCTTCTCAGTTTTAAGACTCAAATGTTCCCTCCTGTCTATCATGTCTATGAGTCACGAAGCCATTATTTTCATTAGGGAAGGAAACTGTTGGGGAGGGGAGAGTTTTATTCCAAGTGGAAAGTCAAGGTATATTTTTAGCTACATTAAGCCAGCCTCCTGCTGCTCGGCACACTGATGTAATTCCAATGTAAAACATAATCTATAATATTCCAGGGGAACAAATCCAATTCTTGGTCATATAAATTTTCATATAAGTCAATCACAATTCATTCCCAAAACATCTCATTCTCTTTGAAAGCTGGAGCTGCAGCAAGTGATCAAAAAGAGTAGTTGAAAATTGCTCTGGAATTTCCAGAGATGCTAAATCTAACCTGCTGACGGCACAGGACCAATCCCCCAAACTTTAAATCAGAGGTAAAGCATTTTATGTTTTAAAAGATATACTCCTCAAAGTTTATCACAGTGTATTAAAGTCAAATGTGACTTACTACTTACCAAATCTGGAGCTGAGGTCTCCTCTTTGATTGCCCTGGGTAGGCGAGGATAAGTATCTTCCAACCAACATATTTTTTACTTTTTCATCTGCCTCTTGCTATTTACAATAGAGTGAAAAATAATAGCCAAGGAGTGACTTTTCAGGGTTGGACGAAGTGCAAATCCCATCTGACTAGAGCCTAAACTGTATTCCAGGCCCCCGGCAAGTTCTGCTGCATGGGGAAGGATAATGGAAACTGACTTCTCAATAGCTGGATTGGTCCTGTAGGAATAATCAGTGAAAACTCATCTGATGAACTTTCAGCACATTTGCATTGGCTTAGAACCCAGGGTATATATTATTAGTCATGCTTGAAATTTAGTTCTCTCTGCCCTTGCTGGGGCTTTCTGCATGAGGGAGACAGCTATGCCATGATCAGGATGCCCTGTGAAAGCCCAGAGAGAGCAGAAATTTTATAACTACTACCACTGATGCAGAAAAAAAAAAATCCTTGTCAGTTT
Source organism: Platanista minor (assembly GCA_004363435.1). NCBI lineage: Eukaryota > Metazoa > Chordata > Mammalia > Artiodactyla > Platanistidae > Platanista > Platanista minor. Next base: position 25,204 of record RJWK010017713.1, on the reverse strand, counting down.
TTCTGGTGTTATCTGTTGCCAACATAGCAATTATGAGTAATTCCAGCTTCCTTCTAGGGGATGAGGGAGTTGGGAGGATGGAGGACATCCTTTGGTTTAAAGCGACCTTAGATCCTTTCCTGTAGGTGGGGTCAGAATATTACCTAGGCGCTCAGTTAGAGGAGCATCCCAAAGGTTCACCGTCCCAAGGGCCCTCCCTTCTGGTCTCGGGGTGTTTGGGCTGTCAGCACACCCCTGCTCCAGAATGCCCAATTATAACGCAAGTATCTTCTAGTAAATGACTTCAAGTAGCCACGTAACAGTGGATAAGAAGGCTGAGATCTAAAGACAGCCGTGGGTACCAGCCCCGTCTCCACTGCTTACTAGCTAAATGTATTGAACCAGTAACTAGACCTCACATCACTACAATGTGGCTATGAACACCTACCCCATGGGTCATCGTAAGGGGTAAAAAGAGATAATTCAGCAAAATCTTTAGTGCAGATTTAGTACGTATAGTACATTCATTAAAGCGTTCAGCTCTAATTATGATTAGCAGCACTACCCAGCTCATTTGTTCCCATAACACGAGATGTTTATGCTCTATTTCTGTAAGAGCCCACATCACACCAATCTTTTGAGACTTAGCCATATGCCATCTTTTTCATTTTTCCCTGGTTACTCATCCAGGAAACGAGCACAGTAGCTAATTCCCGTATCTCTTTCCTTTTCCTTCTCTTATGATCCAGTACCCTTTTCTCCCAAGCTGAGGATAATACTCATTACAATAGACAACTTTAATAAGCACTTATTATGTGCCAAGCACCATATGAATGGCCTTTCATGTATTATCTCATTGACTCTCCTCAACAAACTCTGAGGAATTTTACTGAAGAGGAAAGTGAGGCTTGCAGTATTTAAATAACTGTCTCACGCCAAGGGAACGCGACGGCAGAGTGGACATTTGAACTCAGGAGTCTATTCGACTCCAAAGCTCACGTTGTTAGCCACTTAAGCTGTAAGAAGACCATGGCTGAAGTCCAGATTGGCCAATTTCAAAAGGTAGGCAGTGCGAGGGTCTGTCCTCCTCCTTAATCTGGTGAGAGGGACTTCCATGAGAGAGCTTGATGTGTTCCCCTTGTTTTACTGGGAGGAGGTGAACAGTGTCGACTCCCACCGAGGAAATCAGAAGGGTGGGCTGCTTTGTCAACAGAGTGAGAGAGGGTGGCCTTCACCCCGAGAAAGCCCCCCACGTGCGTGAGTGTGGGCAAGGAGTTGTGTGGGCGCCTCTGATGGACTACATATGGGTGAGGTACCTGGGAGAGAGTTGGTGCAAGAAGTGCCTCTCATCCTGTGTCACGGGGCCACCCAAAGTGTCTATGAGACTTCGGCAGAAAGGCAATTAGGTGTAGAGCACCAAGACCTGGGGAAACAGGTAGGGCTCACTTTCCCAGGTCAAAGGAACTGCAAGTGGGAGAACGTTCTCCAGGATGGGTGCTCTGAAGAACCCACAAAAGGCACCATTAATGAAATTGGCATCTTACACATATGACAGTCTCAGAAAAGGTGACACCATCTTATGAGGGTATAAATCACATCTGTTGTGCCCTACCCTCCTAACCCTTTCTTCTCTCCCCTCAACCTGTTCAACCTTGGTAGCATCAGAAAGCAGAGCGAGTAAGCGAGTCGAGAAGGAAAAGTGGCAGCTGGAGAAAGCGAAAAGAGCCACACAGCAGCCAGTCCACATGGCAGTCGCCAACTAGAGCAGAAGAAGACATTGAGCGAATAAAATTCAGAACTATGGCTATTATTGCTCAAGCTTAACTTATGAACTGAGGTTGTGTTTATGACTTAAAAACTGCCTATTGCTGAAGACTATAAACAGAATGTCACGGGGCCTCCCTAAGTTCACATCCAAGGGCCAGGGAAGGACTCCGTTTGCTGAATAAATATAAAGATGGTAAGAGACAAATCTAAAGTTGCCTTTATGACTACACTCCATGAGTACTGCTTGGTCAACACATACTGTTACCATTTATTTCTCATCACCCCATGGAATAGAGTCACAACATGAAAGCTTCTTGGGGGCTCTTCTGTGTTGATCATGTCATATTGCATCCAAGAAAGGTCTACACGGTGAGGTTTCTGATCCTCTGCATAACCACCCTCCAACTCGCTATTGCAATCAAACCCCTTCCAACTATTACAAAACTGTTAATTTTTTCAAAATAACACTGTTATTATTTTCCAAAATAAAAATTCCATCATTGGATACGAGGAGGACATTTTCAGGATTTGATTTTCTCTTCCAATGGATGAATATATGGTCGCACAGGTAGGGGAAACTACTTTTAAGAAATCCTCTGGTTAATAGAGCCTACGATGCTCTGGGTAATATGCAAGGTGATGAGGAAAGGATCTTTCTGTGTTTCAGGTGGGAGTATTGAGGTGCTGATGCAGTGAAGGGGTCTTGCAGGTCACGCTGAAAGCTCCTGGCAGCGCTGGGTCAGGACTATGGCCTGACCGATTTGAATGTCCACAGAAGAGTTTAAAATAGAAGTTAGATGACTTCAGGTGGTTTGTTCTGGATCTGGCAAACTGGATGCTTTTACTCATCATGAAAAGGAGTTTCCAAAAGTATCAGAGGCAACTCAAGGGTTAGTCATGCTCTCTGCTGTCCTTTATACAACGTCTAGATTGTTCTCTGCAAGGTTTTCAACGCTCTGCCCAGAGGTTGGTGGGAAACTTCGATCACTGAAGAGTTCTAGGCCCTGAAGCTGCTATGGTCCCATACGTGGGGGGAGAAAAGACAGAATGGACACTCACAGCTACAGCTGAGCACCTGTACTAAAGCTTCAGGTGAACATTCCAGCACACGGAAGGGGTGTTCTGAGCCTTTTTATTATGATACCTGAGGTTAGATGTGACCGTGGAAGAAATTTTAATACGGCCCTTCTTTATGTGGGAAAATCCAGTTAAGGCTTTCTTTGGAATGGAGGCAAATTCACATTTTGTGGGGCTTGGTGCTCAATACTAGGGAGAACCATTTTAAGACTCAAGCCTGCAAACATATCTTACTTGGGCAATTTTATAGAAACACAGTCATGTGTTGAAAGGGGCTCCGCACAAGAGAGGACCCTGGAAGCGTATGTTTCGTTAGCTTCAAGATAAAAATTGCTTCTGTTTGGGATCCAATAGAATAAGTGTTTCTGCAAGCTACGATGGAGGTCTAGACATCAACAGGGCAAGCAACTTCACACCTAATGGGAAAGGGCCTCAGCAGGGGATTTGCGTACGCTAGCATTCTCTTTGGATGTAGACAGTTCTTTCTTACAGGAAAAGGGTAAAGCAAACTGCCCATCATGCTTCAGCTCAGTACACAATCCATTAGTCTCACCTGACAACTTGAGAGGTAAAATACAGTGTGCCAAGAGGTACCCCGGGCTCCATTTCAGGATTCTTCCCAAGGATTCCCCATAAAGGTGACATAAACACACCTAGTTATTCCAGCAAGAGCTTACAGCTAAATTATTCAGGGAAAGCCAAGACTCCAAATTTCAGTTCTGACTTACCCTACTGCTTTCATTTCTTCTTTTACATCTTCAATTTATGGTTGTCGAAAATCTAATTAGTTATTAATCCTTAGGGATTATGTGCTCCACGCGTGATAAGAAACCAAAAAGGACTAAAGAGGGGGAGAAAGAAGACTTAACTGTGAAAAACTCATTCACAATGAATGTCTAGGTAGATGGGGGCTTAGCCTCAATTACCCTAAAAATGAAAAAGTCAGACCCTTCTTTAGCAAAGTGACAGTATCCCAGCATTTCCCTAAGGCTGTTGGGCACCACAGTAGTTTCAAGCAGATACTTTGTGGAATAAGCATTCTAAGATCAAGGGGTATAATATTACTCCTTCTTGGAGACTCACAGGGCAGATTAAAGGCTCTGAGAAGTCCTGCAGTTAAAACACCTATACATATGTGTTGAACTCAGCATTTCCCAAACATATATTAGCCAAAGAATCATGTCTATTAATAAGGGCAAATAGATTTGAGACATTGGTTGAAGCCTTTACTTAACACTTTTAAAAGCATCATGGATGGTGCACTTCATGGGGTATTAAAATTCTTTTAGACAGCTGCACAAGACAGTTCTTCAGAGAAAATCAAATGACCCACCCCATCTTTGTAACCACACTGCTTCAAACAGGAATCTGCACCAACATGGAATATCCATCTGCTTTACAGAACTGAGATTTGGGATTCTTTTCAACATGACATCCAAAAGAAGATTTTGATTCTGCCACGGGGAAGCAGTGACACACTCTCTCTTCTTATCTTTCTCTTTGTCTCACGGTTTGCGATGTGCTCTCTCCTTCTCTGTCTAACCATCCCTCTAAATAGATACCCATGCTCTTATTATTTTTTTTTTCTTTACCTGCTCTCAGTTTGAGAATTGGGAAAACACTCCTTTGTTTATTGATGTCGTTCATACGAACAGGATAGAATCACAACATCGGGGGCCTGATTCACATTACGCCATGTATGTGATGACTAGCTTATTTCAAGAAGGGTCTACCTTTTCGTCACAATTCTGGCACTCCAGGGGACACTGGGTATCTGCTGGCTTTTAGAGAAAGCTGCTCCCAAAATAATAAAGAAACTGTAACTTCCAGATTAACTAATTAGTTAACTCGGAGATTCAGCTGCATACTCCATGATTCCTCTGTTTGAGAAAGAAAGGTCTTGACCTCGGAGAAACTCCCTGCTCCTGCACTATTGGATTTTTCTTTAACTCCATTCCAGGGTAAGTCATTTCGCACAAGCCACTGACAATAGCGAGGTGGGTGCAACATTTATTCTGGGAATATTTTGTTCGTCACAGTTACTGAAAACTTTTTAAAAGGACCAGACAAATAAATCCATAAGGTACATTCATAGTCATTTCTTTGGGTAAGTCACTTAAATTTCCTATGCCTCAGTTTCCTCACCTAGAACAGGGAGATCAAACTCAGACCTCAGAGTGAAGATATAGTGAAAAAGTACATTACCTGTCTTTAGGAGAGTGGTTGACACAGCAAGTATTCAACAAAGAATAGTTACGTAAATCCAAAGGTCTGAGGAGGGCGCAAATGCCTACTTTTCCCTAAATTGTTAAGTAAGAGGGACTTTATGTTCAAATTTCACTTTCGATTAACCCTCCTGTTGGAGTCTTTTTCTTTTGCATCATTAATATATAGTGACCAAAAAATCTAATTAGTCATTAATCCTTTGAAATCATGAGCCATAATAAGCATGATAAGGAGGCAAAAAAGGCTACAGAGAAGGAGAAAGACAAATCGTTAACTAGTAAATGTTCATTCATAATGAACTTGTATGTAGGTGGCAGCGAAGCCACAGTTGCCCTAAATTTGCGAGAAATTTACATCACTAAGAACGATTCTGCCATCTCCATTACTTGGAACTATTAGATTCATGTTTGGGTAAAATTGAGCTAAACTGGGCTCAAGTCACATTTGGAGGGGGGGGGGGCTCCCTATAAATTAGCCCGTGAAATCCCTGAGATTGAGGTGAAATTTCCAAAAGCTTAGTCTTCTCTGGTAAAATGAACAGACCAACAATTCCTGGGCGTTAGCTCCACCCCACTCCAATCTGTTAGTTTTACGTCCAACGTCAAAGGCGAGCTCTCCTCATTCCAACTGTACCCTGAACGCTCTCCCCCATAAAATACAGTTTAAAGGCCAGCTGCAGTGTGGAGCCTTTTCTCGGAGCCTACAGTTTCAAACAAACGACTGGGCAGAAGCCAGGATCTATATGGGCTCACGAAGACTGTAAAACATTTGGTGCGGAGTGGAAAAAGACGCCTGAGAGCTCTGCCAGGCGTTTTCAGCTTTCTTGCACCTGTGCCAAGTGTTTTGCAGCTCCCCTACCCCTTTCTTTGGAAAGGGAGGGGGGGGGCGCTGGTGGAATGGGGCGGGGTTGGGGAGATAAGCAAGCTTTCGGAGGGCATATGCCATGGGAATTGAAAAACTTGTTACCACCATTGGACACTTGTTTCCTGCCCAGTCCCTTCTCTGAAGGCAAAATGAGGACCTCCAGCCAATCTTAGTACGGAATTCTGAGCATTTGAGCCTACTTGCCATTTATTTCATCCTATCATATATCACCATGGACTCCGAAGACCACCTCCTCCCCAGCCCCCTCCCTGAAACCTCTCTCTTGAGCTCTCAGTTGAATCACCCCTGCCCATCACCGACACCAAATTGCCAATTATTTCAAGGAAATAATTTACACGTTGAGACAGTTTGTAATATGCAAAAATGTGTGTGGAAGAAAGTATATGTTTCTTAAAGGAAGAACACCCAAAATGTTTTCGGATGAAAGTGTGAAAATGTCTAAACATAGATGACATGATACAGATCATGAGAAAGTCAATTTGAAATTATCCTGAAACGTTGTGATAATGTTTTCAAAAGAAGGAGAATTCAGGGGAAGGGAGGTGCTCCTCGGACCCTGCACAGTAGTGTTTGAAGATAAAAAGTTCCACAATGGTATACTGATTCCCATGCATTTTTTCAGTTCATTCAACAAACCGTATGAATTATCCTCCCCATTTACAGTTAAGGAAACAGAGGGTTAAGAAGATTAAGTCACCCGTCACACTCCTAGGAAGCAGGGCTTGGAGTTGATCCCTGGTCTCTTTATCTCTGAGCTCTCACTGTTAGGCAGGCCACATTCCTCTGAAGAAGAAGCCCTTTCAGCTTATCGAGTTGTTGATGCAAAGAAAATCACACACAGAGATTCATTCCTTTGGCTTAAACTTGGATCTCTGTTAAGATGTAAGTGTTCTCTCAAGACAAAATATACAGCTTCCTCAGCCACTTTAACTTATCAGGAGTGAGAAAATTAGATCCTTTTCTCTGGGCATGTTTTACTAGATAGAGAGGGCAGAAACATCACTGGGCTGCTGTAGATGGGAAAGGAGCAAGAGGGCAGCTGCTGGTAGGGAGCCAGTGAAACGAAGTCTCTTAAAAATGGAACGGGGACTAAAACTTGTCACTTCCTTGCTCCTCCAGGGATCTCCCATTGTTCTCTGATTAATTCCAAGCTTCCCACAACGATCCTTGCACAAAGCTTCCAGCCTTAGCAGAAAAACAGTCGGTTCCCCAACTTAAGGTGCTCTTTTCTACCTCAGGCCATTTGCGTGGGCTGTTCCTTCATCTGACTAGCTTCAATCAGCCCTCCAGGCCACAGATTTTTACTCTTTCCCTCTGAAACCTAGATTTAAATTAGGAGGCCTTTGTTTCATCATCCCTTAGCACTTTTCTTTTCCTTCATGCTACGTAATTAAATTTGTAACTCCACAGTAAGAACAGGAGGAGTATGCCTTTTATATACTCCTGTACACCCCATAACTAGTATATTCCCTGGTACACAGTTGGCACGGATTTAATATTTTGTGGAAGAATGAATGGATACAGGGTAGCACAATCTACCTTGGTACTCCCTGACTGTTCTATGAGAAATAGCACAGCTGAAAGTTCAGCCAAGGACTTGAACATGTGCTTGATTGGACACTGACGCAATTAAAGGAGATTCTTGCCTACGTAGGTATATAAAAGAGACCCTGGCTTTGTAAAAAGGTTTCAGGTCTTAGATATCTATTTTCTAAGGCCTAGGTGTTATATATAAGTATATATTACACCCATACACGTATATGCTAGTATGTATATGGGTGTTATAGATACTGTATGTATATTACATACACATATACTAATATACATGTATATTAGTAACTATCAACATGATTACTATTTTGTCATTATTATAATTTTGTTATTATTGTTATTATTAGAGTAGCTCCCACTGGCCTGAGAACTTGCTATGTGGCAGATACTGGCCTAAACAATTTATGTGTATTATTTAGTTCAAGCTTCATTAAAAAAAACCATAAAAAGGTATTAATACCTTCATTTTACATATGAAGAATCAGGGCTTAGAGCAGTTAAGACATCTGACCAAGATTCTTTTAGAGCTAAGATTAAAAGCTAAGTTTATTCAAAGCCATTTATCCTCAGGGACAATCGACTTCCAGTTCATAATTCCATCACTCGAAAGCTCAAAGAAAAAAAAATCAGAACTCCCTCCCCTGTCCCCTGTATCCATCTTTCTCTTTTTTCACACACGCACAAACACACACACCCCAAGCTTAAGTGAACAACAAAACCCATCGCATGATAAGAGAAAAAAAGAAACAGAGCAGGAAAGTGAAGACCACAGGAGAGTTGAAACTGTGCATGAACAACCTGCTACCACATCCATCCACCTGCTCAACAAGGACATCTTCCTTTTGAGCTGAACTTTTCCCTAAAGACTTCTGGACATAGCAAGCCTGACATTATAATGCAAGATCTCACATAGAAGTTTACTGGCTCCATTCAGCTATAACAGGAAGTATCCTAACATACAGTAGGCGCTTAAGTAAACTCTAAGTTTTCTTCCAACCCCTAGACACAGTCATTTTCATCAACAAGTAAAGACCTGCTTAGAAGCAAGGCTCGGGGCGTGGCAATAAAGATCCTAGTGATACTGGCCTTCAGCAAGTAAGACTCTCAGTAAAATGAGATATTGGACACCATTAGGGGTATATTCGATATGTTGCTTTGGGGGGGGTCAATGGAGACAGAGTGGCAGCCAAGAGAAGATGACTGGACAAGATGCTGGCCTGCCCTTGCCCTGCAGCCACTGTAACTCTTAGGTATTTTGGTCCTACATATGATGTCATTGACACCCATCTAACATTCATTCAACACACACCAAAAATACATTTACTGAGCACTATGCTCTAGGCAATGTTTAAGTGGCTACAAATTTCACTTCTAAAAAGAGGAGGAGCAGGGGGTTCAGAAGGGAGGAAGAGAAAGAACAAGGAAAAAAGACAGAGAGCACCCACAAGACAGCACCACGGCAGTCCTTCCAGCCTTGACATTCTAAGTTTCACACTCACTTAACCTCTTGTGTCTCAATTTCCCCATCTTTAAAACGGGGACAGTTACCCTGCCTCAGTTTTCATGAGATAGTTGTGCTGTATGACGTCAGAGAAAAAAACATAAGACGAAACTGCTCTATCCATTATAAAGGTCCTATGATTGCTCCATGAGCCACAAAAAAAGCCTTTTTCCTCATGAAGCATCTAATCATTTCTCATAACCCACACTGGAAGATCCTCAGTGCCTCCCCAGTGGTATTTGCCGAGCTGCAAACGCCCCACCCATGCTGGCTTCCCACTACCACACCCCAGTTGCAAAACATTCGTCCTTTCTCAGTTTAACGTATTTTCTTGCAGCAACTTGTCCACTAACAGGCAGAGGTGCATTAGTGGGAGATTTATGCTAATATCTCAGCAGTGAAAATCATGAGCCTCACTATATTCTCATTCAGTCTGAGACAAGTAGCCAGGGTATGTCCTTTAACAGGATTTCCAGTAAGGATACTGCATCTTAAGAAACGCTGATTTGCAGGCATTTATATATTCCAGGAAGAGGGCTGTCTTAAATGTATGAGAGCCTCGAGCAGAGAATTATTTTAATGCCCCTGCCTCCCCTCCACACGTCTCCAGCATAAGAGAGGAGCAGAAAATATCCACTGGCTACAGAAATGCTGGCATTGGAGAAGAGGCTGGAACCGTTTTGAAGAGCCTTCGTAAGACAATAAGACAAGTGGCCTGGAGAATGGGGTGCTATCCATCCCCAGCAACTGCTCCTAGGACGGCCCTGCCAGCATGTGTAACGGCCAACTGGTTCATCTTGCTAACTATAACGCTCAGCATATGGGGCGGGAGTGTTTATAGATATATACATACACCATACATTTTTCACAGCAAGTACATATAGAGACCATCCAACTGTATATTTTGCAGACATACAAACACGCACATATATTGTCCATATGTTCAAACAATTTTTAAGCTATATCATGAACAAATAAAGAACTCTTTACACAAAAAGTTGCAAAAGGTACCACAGTGAACACTTTGGAGCATGTATTGTGAAGATGAAAAAAGTGGACTTGAACTCCAGCCTGACTTTTTCCAGGTATGTGACCTGACCTCTTCTATAAAATGGGAATAATACTGGGATCTTCCCCATAGGATAACCGTAAGGATTACTCGAGATGATGCACGTAAAACACTTAGCACATCATCCAGTGTAAGGTAAATTCTCAACAAAGGTTGGCAGCATTACTTCTAGATACGAAGCCAGGTTGTGCTCACCAAACTTCTTTCAGAATCAAGAGAAGTCAAAACAAATGGCAAGATATTATACAGTGCCCATCTAGGGCCTTCAACAACTTGACGTCTCTTGTCTGTTTCTCACTATATCCCAGGCACGTTTCTGTCATTGTATTTACCCTATGGCAGCTCTCTCCCTTCACTAGCCTATGGCCGTCTTGAAATCAGGAACCGTGTGTTTTTCACCTTTGTTTTCTCAGCCTGTGGATCAGAGACCAGTTCATGGTAGGTGCTCAATAAATACTGATTGAACAAACTATTATTCATAGACAACACATCCTATGCAGAAAGATCTGCAACTGGGAAGTGTCAGATTTGGCCCATCAGGGAGATGTACAACTGTAAATTATTGCAGTAAAAGCTGATCTCTTATAATAAAGGCCATATATGACAAACCCACAGCCAACAGCGTCCTCAATGGTGAAAAACTGAAAGCATTTCCACTAAGATCAGGAGCAAGACAAGGTTGCCCACTCTCACCACTCTTATTCAACATAGTCTTGGAAGTTTTAGCCACAGCAATCAGAGAAGAAAAGGAAATAAAAGGAATCCAAATCGGAAAAGAAGAAGTAAAGCTGTCACTGTTTGCAGATGACATGATACTATAC